>WEIS01014718.1:0-14450 GCA_013389965.1 Todus mexicanus | reverse complement strand
GAGGCTCAGGGGAAACCTTCTGTCTCTCCACAACACCCTGACAGGAGGTTGAAGCCAGGTGGGGTCAGGCTCTTCTCCCAAGGAAAGAGCTCCAGGACAAGAGGAACCGACCTCAAGTTGCCCCAGCCAGGGGAGGTTGAGGTTGGAGCTGAGGAACAATTTCTTGGGCACTGTCAAGGGTTGCCCAGGCGTGTCCCAGGCTGCCCAGGGCAGGGGTGGAGTCCCCCTGATCCCTGGAGGGGTTTCCAAGCCGTGGAGATGTGGTGCTGAGGGACACGGGGCAGTGGTGCCCTGGCAGTGCTGGGGGAATGGTTGGACCTGATAAGCTGAAAGATCTCTTCCAACCTAAATGATTCTATGATTCTGTATGACTAATTCACACATAGGTGTCTACACTGTAGATAAACTTGCTTGCTCAGAAGAATTGCACCGTTGGTGTTTTGACTGGAACGATAAAGTCATACTGCATAGCTTGTGTAGTATTAAAACTCCAAATTCGGTAGGAAGTTTGGACAGTCAATCACAATTCTGAGGTCAGTTTAAATTTTAGGTCTTCACTTTGTATTGAAGGTCAATTTTTGTGGCAGAATGAGGTCTTGCACGCACCCTGTGGCCAAAACCTGTCCAGCTAATGAGGTATTTGGTGGATATGAAAGAAATTTCTTTAGATATCTGTAAGTGAAATGATTTAAGCTACTTACATGGTCAAGGTTTTAATACCAACTTGTCAATCAGTAGCACTTCAGGTCCTGTCCAGTGAGTGCAAGTTGAAGCAGAGTTTCCTCATTGCACTTACTTGTGTTCCAAGAGGTGGAAGCTTCAGTTGTGATCAGTGCTGTGGTAACCAACTAGAGCACTGTGTGCCACTTCTGCTTGTTTTGAAGGATGAAAAAAAAACCCAAGCTGCTGCCAAAAATAAGGAAGAAAATACATGTCTGAAAAGAAAAGAAAGTCACATCTGCTGCCATTTTAATTGAGTTGAATTTACTAACTGAAGGTCTTTGAAGGAGCTGCCCATGTCCTGCTGTGGTAGTACTGGTTTGTATGGTGTTCTGCTTTTCATTTATTGTGTCCGCCTTGAAGAAGTGCTGAGACAGAGCAGTCATGGATGGGGGTTATCTTACTGGGGGCATCAATCATGCACATGCTTGAGAGGCACATCAAGTGGCAGCTCACTGGGATCTGCAAGGTCCTTTCCTCTTTCTCCTGCCAACAGTTTTGTACTCACCGATACCTCTTTTGCAGGGTTTCTTTGAAAGCTGAATCTGAAAGCTCAGGTTAGTTAAGATCCTGATCAGGTGCATCAGTCCAGCTCTATTTACCTGTGACTTTTTTCTGACCGTAGAGGACGTGTTTAGCAGAGCTGCAGTTACAGCTTTCACATTGTATCCAAATCACCCAGCTGAAAAAAAAACCCCCACCAACTCTCAGCTTCATTCTCATACGATGTTTCTTGCCAGAAGTCTCTTTCTGTGGAAAGATATAAAAAGACTCCTCATTACCTCAATTATTTTTACCAAGTGAACAGCTCCGTCTGTCCCCTCACCTTTGCTTTCCAGATATTTATCCTGCAGCACATGCCTGCACAACTAGCAGGAATAAAATTTTGACTCATTATCTTCTGAGGTGGAACTGAATCACTGTAGCAGCACTAATCTAAGTGAACACCGTGGGGCAGACAGCCGTGAATCAGCAGAACTTTTGCTGCAGCAAATTTGTCTTTGTAAGCGTTAATACTGTTTTCAGGATGAAAGCGTAAGAATCTGTTCAGACACCACGCTGTAAGGCAGATAAATTCTCAAATCCACATTAGGAAACTCAAAACAGGTACCGTGTGTTCATAAACCTTCCCCAGATGGTTCCACATTTGGGAGCTCCGGGACAGTGGCAAGTAAGCATAAAGCTGGATTGTTGAATTTATCACTTAGTGCTGCCACCTACGTTGAATCTAAATTGCTTCAGTAATTTAAATGATGTTGATTTTAGATTGGACATTACAGAAAATGTCTTCCCTGAAAGGGTTGTGAAGCCCTAGGACAGGCTGCACAGGGAAGTGGTGGAGTCCTTATCCCTGGAGCGATTTAAAAGCCACTTAGATGTGGTGCTGAGGGACATGGATTAGCAGTGCCCTGGCAGTGCTGGGTTAATGGTTGGACTTGATGATCTTGTAGGTCGCTTCCAACCAAAATGATTCTATTTCACACAGGAAAAAAAATATTTATTGAATTCTAAGAAAAGTAGAAATACAATTTCTCTCGAGACATATGTTCTGGTTTTGACACAGCATCAAGGTGAAATGTCCAGTGTTCCAGGGCTATATTCCTGATCACTGTGGACAAAGTTTGAGATTATGGGCTTTTTATCCATTACCATATTAATATATAAAAATTTAGATTTAAATCTAATGTACTCCTACTGAGATCCTGAAACTGTCCCGATGAACACTCTTTAGAGGATCCTTCTCAGTAGTTGAAGGAATAAAATGATTTCAGCTTGCAAATATTTACCCAAATTCTGGTGTGTGACACGTGGAATTAATTTATTGGTATTAGGAATAATTCTGTTGGCTAATACCACGCAGAGAAAATATTGTACTTCCATTATATCTTTGTCTATGTCGATTTTTCAACCTTCTATTTCTTAGCACAAGAGGATTGGGATGTTGGGGCTCCATGTCCAAAAGAGGGAGCATTCTCCTCTGACTCAGTGGACTAGACTCAAAGTCTACGGGCTGACTCTTTGAAGAAAATTATGCTAAATTTTAACCATGAACTATAAATTGTAGTTGAACTGAATTCAGTGGATGTCAACTACCCTGACTAAAGACTCTGTAATGAATTCTCTAGATAACAAGAGGGCTCAGTCACTTCCAAGATCAAACTCTCAAGCAAATTTTGATCCCAAAGACAGGAATGGAACATTTGTCATGAGATTCGCTGTTTTATTTCTCTTCTCCGAGCGTTGTTATTTTCTGTTCAAAGGCAGCCTTGAGCGTGAAGGTTTACACAGAAACCAAACAACTAATTCTTGTCTCCGGGAACCTGTAGTCTTTTAAGTGAAATGAAAAAAGAGAACAAGTGATGAAATGTCAGAACAGTTCAAAGCAATGAGGGAAAGGGGTTGAATCTGAAAGGGGTTTTTGTGCTCTAACATGGCCCTTTTTTTTTTTTTCAGTTGTATAAACAGGGAATGGTGGTTGGATGACTGTTGAATGTAGGAGGTGGTGTTACTACTCGTTCGTTGTTGTTTATTTTATGGGATTCAAGAAGCAACATTCAGGATACTTGCAGAATTTATGACACAGGTATTAATCCTGCCAAGATCATGAAGTCAAATTAATGTACCAGAGATTATACGAATGTTTTAGCGCTGTAAGCAGTACATAGCAGCTATGCTAGTATTTTTCTGGTGGTTTAATATATTTACTTCCTATATAGTCTAAAGCTTTTTTTTTTTCCCTTAAGACTTTACTCTTGAGAACTAATGGATTTCTTTAGAAAGCTATTATTAACAGATTTTTCTTGTCTTATTAAAAGGAGAAATTAAGTAAGTTCTCCAAATTATTTATTATTATTTTTAAGGTTTCTTTTGTCTATTACTGTACTTTCAGCACCGCAGTGACATTCTGGGGAAGGAATTCTAATTGCTTTTCTAATTTTTAATTGCTTTGCTTAAGCCCATTGCAGTGGTTTGTGGAAAAACATCGGATGTCTTTCCCAAATAACCCCAACAAAAGTATTGGTGCTGAACCAGTAAGGAAAGAGTCGGTGCCGTTGTTTTCATCTGCAACCTTGAGCCAAAATTCATCTCAAACCTGGCCCTCCAAAGCAGGTTTGTGGTATTAGAGAAACACGAGGTGTCAGTTCCCTGGCCACTGCTCTTGGAGACCTGGGTCTTGTGTGTCAGGAGATTTAAAGGTGACGGTCTGGTTTCCACGATTATAACTTGTTTTGAAGGCTACTTTATAATGGTATTAATCCCTACCAAGAGAACATTCTTGTTTCTTCATTAATAAGTTGATGGACTTGAATTGGACTCGATGACCTTAGAGGTCCTTTCCAACCTTAATGATTCTAATGAAATTAAAATCTAATTGTTTTCATACTTGGTGATGTAACAGCCAGCTTTAAACCGCCACCAAGAATTTCAAAGGTGCAGAAGGTTTGCAGTTGAAAACAACAGGTTTAACTATTTTCAAACTTGCAGCACTAAGACCAAACTGAGTAGTCAATGTTTATATAAACACAACAAAATTCAGCTCACGATGTTCAAACTCACTCTTTATTTCTGTAGGAGCCGCATTTAAGAATCTGGGGTGGGGATGTGTTTGAGGGTTTGGCTAGTGTGAATAGGAGCCTTTATTCCTCTTATGGATGTTAAATGGCAGAGTTTGATATTGCTTCTGTATGAGTATGAGCTGTTGATCAGCATTTCTCATGTGTATGAGCCCAGACCTCCATCACTATGATTTCCAAGGCAGTTGGAGGCCCTGGCCCTGCAGCTTTTCAGTCCTCAGCTCCTGAGTGCTCTCTTAGAGACCAGCAGGTCTAGGACAAGCTTGGACCCTCATGGAGAAGGATAATGATTTAATACTCTGGGGGATAAACTACTACCCAAGGAAGAGTCACATGAGAGAATTCGTATAGCTGCATATGGGGGTAGAACACAGCAAATGTGTGCTGTAGAGAGGTCCTGAGAGAGGTCACAGAATTACAGAATCATAGAACCATTTTGGTTGGAAAAGACCTTTAAGGTCAAGACCAAATCCACCATTACCCCATGTCCCTCAGCACCACATCTCCATGGCTTGGAAACCCCTTCAGGGATCAGGGGGATTCCACCCCTGCCCTGGGCAGCCTGGGACACGCCTGGGCAACCCTTGACAGTGCCCAAGAAATTGTTCCTCAGCTCCAACCTAAACCTCCCCTGGCTGGGGCAACTTGAGGCTGGTTCCTCTTGTCCTGGCGCTCTTTCCTTGGGAGAAGAGACCAACTCCCCCTGGCTCCAAGCTCCTGAATGAACTGGAGGGAGTTGTGGAGAGCCAGAAGGTCTCCCCTNGGGGGGGAAATCAGAATTATGACTGAGCGCACATTCAGATAGGTGAACACCCACTTACCTGAATATATAACATGTTATTAACACTAGTAAGCAGTGCACTGACCTTTATTTGAAGGACTAATTAAAATAATTGCAAATATGCATACTTGATGGCATGGGTGTCTAAGCAGATTTTTTTAGATGTCTTCTGTTTTGCCTTGGGGTTAAGATCCATACAAAATCCACTCACAAGCCTTGAAAAATAGTCACAGTGGAACGGTGGAATCATGGGGTATTTTAAGGGACACTTCCAGATCCTGGTTAAGACAAAATATGTATTTATAAACCAAGCTATTAAAAAGGGCATAAATGAAGTTTAAATTCCTTCATAGCTCCTTTTCTACTCCTGCAAGAATAAAAAGCGATCTCCTTCTGCATGTCTTGTAGCTTTCAGTGTTCTGCTGTATGAAATAACTCTTCTTGTAAGCAAAATGAAGCTGGTGGGTTGTCCTTGTTCCCTGAGAGAAAGGAACAGCAGTAGCATCGAGCTGACAAAGCAATGATCATCAAAAGCTGCAGGAGATTATTTTTTTTCAGTTAGAGAGGATAAAGCTTTTGTTGGAAGCAAAGCAAGGAAATATTGCCCAGGGGGATAAATATCCATGGGAACATCTATCCTCCAAGTAAATGAAGGCAGAAGGTAGAGACATTGGACTTGGACTGTTGGTAAAATTGGTTGGTCAGTATTTAGGAGGGATGATCTGTGGTTTTGTAAAGAAGGGATAACCTTAAACAAAAGGAAAGCTCATATTGCACGAGCAGAAGCACTGGTTTATTTTTTTTTTTAATGAGAAATTGGGTAGATGACAGATCAGTCGAGAGTCAGAAGGGATTTAAATATCTAGTGAAGAGGCTACATTGGAGCCAATCACCAAACCACAGCATCTGATGTTGAATAGATCCAAGCACTGAGGACTTCATAAGGTACAGCTGCATTTGTAGCCTCTTTTATCACTGATGCCAAGAGCAGAGGTAGTAATCAACGTGCTTTGGAGAGCTTTTGAAACTGATGAAATACAGTGGAGTTGGTGTTTGTGAACTCGAGTGATGTATTTTTTTTCTCCCTTGGGTTTATAGAGCGATTACCATTTATTCTAGAGGGATAAAATTGGCAGAAATGCTGTTCCTGATTCAGACCCTCAGGCAATTCAGTGTTATGGGGTCCAGATTCTTGCACGCTTCAGCTCTGACTCGCAGAAACCCAAGGTGAGGGAGCTGTGGGCAGCTGTGACATGCTCATATCTTAGGGCAGAACAGGACAACCAAGTTCATAACTAGCGCTTCAGACAGGAGATGTCTTTTTGTAGACGGCACCTTTGGTTTACTCCTGACTATGGTGGAGTTCCAGGCTGGCCCAAAGAAATAACTGAAGTGCTTTCAGCAGCCTTTTGGAAGGAACCTCTCTGCTCCTGTTCCCTATAGATTTGCAAACCTTTCAGATGTAAACCTTTTAATGTTTTACTCCAAGTCACGGTTATAAATGCAGGTACTGACACAAAGTGTAACTCTGATATTCCTCTCTGCCTTACCTGTACCTGTTCTCTTTCTATAGTGCTTAAAGGAGATGGGGAGGGGAGGGGAACCACGCAGAAGTCAGATAGGTGTCTTCTGAGGGTTTTTTCACCACTTAATATTCGGTTTGGGGTCATGACTTTAATCTCTCTCACTTATGCAAGCAATTGTAACTCTTAAGAATGACAGAGTGATGGAATGGTGGGGGTTGGAAGAGAACCTCTAGGGAGAACCTCTCAGCCAACTCTGCTCCAGCGGGGTCATCCAGTGCAGGAGGCCCAGAATCGCACTATCCAGGCAGGTTTGAAGTCTCTCCAGAGAAGGAGACTCCACAACCTCTCTGGGCAGCCTGGGCCAGGCTCCAACACCCTCGCAGGACTATGATGTTCTCCATTTGTGGACAGACCCCCCCAGCCCTGCTCACTCCCTCCCTGCTCATGTACGATGTGCTGCATTGATGAGGATAGCCAATATAAGGGGAATCCTAACAGAAGACATTCATTTTGTGCAAGAAATTCGAGGGAATCTCTGGTAACCATTTAAGAGAGACATTTATTATGCTGACATTTTACAGTTCTTTTGACGTCCAGCTGTTTTACCTGAATATGTACGGGGTGATATCCTGAATGACATATTCAACCACTATAAATATGCACAAACTTCTTTGTACTGGCGACACAATGACGATAAAATACATTTCTAGTGATTTCTCCCTCTCTTTTTTCACCTGCATGGACGTGGGACTGTGGAGATGACTTGCTCAAGTGACCTTTTTCTCACTTGGACGCTTCAAACTGTGTTTAACAATAAAAGTCAAGGGGAAGGTAGCTTTGTGTTGTAATGTCATGCTGCAGCGTGCTGGAAAATAGTCATTTCAATGACAGGTAAACATAAAGAAATAGTGATTCAGCCAATGCTTTGCTTCTGGTGCTGGAGGTTTGGCTTTCCTGGTGACCGGGAACCCAATATTTGGATTATTTATTTTTTTAATGCTTGAAATCTCAGGCAATTTAAACCACAGATTTGACTCTGACTTTTTTTTTGTTTGTTTAGCTAAATAAAGCTCGTCACAATCTCTAGACTTTAGAAGACTATTCCTCCAGATACATATCACTTGAGGTGATTCAGTTAAGGCAAATTATCATGCCTAATCACTATTTAGAAAGACATTAATTATTTTCACTGTTTGGGAAACAGTTGCCATTTTATTTTTGACATGGATCGACTGTATTTCTTTATAGTCTTATTATATTCATATTGCTAGATATTGGCATCTTTGTATCCTCTAAATGGGTACCAAAGAAAATGTTGAAGCAAATTAAGAAAAAAGAAATTGCAGCCTTTGGGAAAGTGGATATCTGGATTATTTTTTTTTATTCCCAAAATTATATTTCCAAAAGAAGGAAAACAGAAATAATTTTTGAATCGGAACCACCAAATACTCCTTTTGATTCTTTCTGCTCCCCTAATATCTTGAATGGAATCTTTGCATTAAATATTGTTGTAGTAAAATGGATTTTCAAACCAAATTCATGTAAACCCAAATGTATTTGATGTTAGCAGAACAAAAGAAGAAAATACCTTATTCTGCTTAAAATTTAGGGAAAACTGGCCAGAACTCAAGGAGTTATTTCAATAAGACTGCGCTTTCCCATGGAAAATCAAGTTTATATTTTTCCCCTCTTCATTCTTAAACTCTTCCATTAAATTTGTAAAGTTGGATTTCTGTATATTTTTACAAAATAAGAGACATTCTGCTACATCCAGACTCCTTTTCGTTTCTAACGGACTATTGGTGATTCAGTCTAGAAGGTTAACTGGCCTGAGTTTGCTGCTTTTCTTGTACTTTTTGATGCATAACATCACTTCAACTTCTTGAAAGCACAGGTCAGTGAAAGACGTGGAAGTAGAAATGGAAAATGTTTCTAGCTTTTCCATTTGTTAGGAAATATCCTTATTAATTGCAAAGTGGGATGGGAGTAAAATGAGCAGCAATTCTTTCTTTATTATTTTGAAAGTTTAATATTATTTCCCAAGGCTACGACGCTGTGTTGTGAAACAAACGTGAAAATCCAGCCATCTGTTGCACAGTTGGAAATGGGTAGCAGAAAGCGAGACGTGCCTCAACCTGAAATGAGGCATATCAAGTGGAACTAACCTGCGACTGAATGTCAGAAGAGGCATCGTAAAATTAGCATTTTCCTTGAATTTTGCAAGCAGTGAACTAGTTAGGCTGGAAAGAAAAGAGACTGTCTTTAGAATTCTTATAGAAGTAGTTGTAGCACAATGAGGGAGAGAACTTCGTTGTCTTTTAGATTGTTTTTAGAATAGGCACATCTGGTACTACATAGGTTATATGAAAAAAATCAGGTGGTTTGGTTTTTTCCCTTGTTTTCACTAGAGCTTAGCTTTGAATGAAGAAGGTTGATGTGTTGGCTTTGAAGCAGACTGCACTCTCGTATAAAATATGGTTGTACAGGAGACTGAAAATTAAACTGTAAAAAAAGAGATTGCTTGTTTGTTGTTTTGGTGGGGGTTTTCTTCCTGAAAAGATTTACAGTTGGTTTGCCTCCCTGGCAGGCTGCAGGGACAGTGGAAGCAACACACTCCAGAGCGGAGAAGGGTAAAGTGTCTACTCAAGGAGCTTTAGAGAGCATTGGTTTCTACACTGAGGTTTAGCATGTCCCCAGCAAGTCGTATTAGGAGAAAGATGTGCAGCACAGCGGACCTGTGTGGTGAGTCAAGATGTGGAAGACCAGCCAGTTTGGGCTGGTTTGTGTCTCTTCTGTAGCATCAGCATACACTGCTGAAGGAGACTCATCTAGCTCCACAACTCCGCTCAGTGTCTATTAGTGGCCAGCTCGTCTTCCCATGATGATAAGGCAGGGTATATTTGATTTCTCACCTGAAGAAATAGATTTGCCCAGTACCACATACCAGATGGACAATTTGAGTGTTGGTATGGGATAAGAGGCTGGTTTAATTTTTCAGTGGTGTTTTGGAGCAGATCTTAGAGTCATGGAATAGTTTGGATTGGAAGGTACCGTTCAAGCTCATCTCATTCCACCTCCTGCGTAGTCAGGAGTCTATCTTCTTGCCACTTGTGGGGATACCTAAAATCATAGCATCATTGAATCACAGACTGGTGTGGGTGGGAAGAAACCATTCAAGGTCATCCAGTCCAACCCCACTGGAAATGATGATGGTGTGTACATAAAGATGTGAGAAGTCTTATATATGGTTCCTACAGTATTGCTTGCTAAGGAATACTTGGAAGGGAAATAATACTGCGGAAAACCATTTCAAATAAAAGATAAAAATTAGGTTTTGAAGGTTTTTTTGAATTGTCTTGGTGGTATAAATGGATAAATACAGAGAATACTAAGCTGTCTTATTCTAGTGCTGCTGTCGGAGCTCTGAGAGGGCTGTTTCTTATGATACAAGGTGTTGAAAACACATGGTATTATTTAGGAGGTGGTAAAGTTTTTTTCTAATTTTACTTCCCTGCTCTCAGTTCCTCATTGTGGGCATAGCTCTACAGCAAGTCCATTTGACTTGAGTTTCAGCAAAGCCAATTCCGCTGCTGTTCGATCTAAACCTGGGGAGCTCCATCAAGGAAGCCAGAATTAGTGACTACAAAATTCAAGCAAAAAATAAGAGCAATTGTCGTTTCCTTCTGTTGAACTGGGCTGAGAAGTCTGATGTATTGTGGGGTACAAAGCAGTTCTGGGATGATTAATTCTGAAATTAAATTGGGTGCAGTCAATTTTTTCCATTATTCATCAGAGAACGAACTTTTTCCTTAGAAGCAAAGACACATTTCTCCCTTCACATGGTGCTTTGTCCTCTGAATGTTTTCTTTCTTGCCTCCTATCGCTGTTTTCTTCCCCAGTTTCTCTCTCAATATGATTTTTAAAAAGCAGTTTATACTTTGCATCTGACACAAATAGTGTCTCTGCAGCGTTCCCTGCCGTTCCGATACCGTGTGGCTTTGTGTGCTGGAGTTATGTAAGAAGGTAAAGCTCCCTACACTCAATTCAGAAGCTGAACTCTTGTCACGATACAGAACTTCTCCTCCTGTCAGAGGCTTGTCAAGGGTCCCTTCGGATAAAGAAAAATGCCAGGTTCTTTCGTGAAAAAAATTTGCAGATCAAATTTGACATTTGTAGGGCACCCAAGCCTGTCTCTGGTGTGCGCCTCTGTCTCTCAGCCGCAGAGACGTTCATCCCTCCTCGCTTTGCAGCTCATGTTTTCTCACTTACGAGGATGTCCTATATTTCTACCTTTACAGGCATTATTATGCAAGGCTGTATTACAAAACCACATGATTTATCTTTTTTTTTTTTTTGGTGGAAGAGATTAGGGAAAGGATGTGCGGTCTGATCCAAAGCCAATCTTGACTTCCCCTTCCACCAATTTTAAAACAAATCTGGGTTATGATCCAGAAGGCAGCCCTAACATATGTCTATTTTTAATTAACTCTTTTAGAGCATGGTAGAATGAGGCTACTGTACTTATCTAGCTCTCTGTATTGGTAAAATATTTCTAATATCCTTCTCAATATTAAAGCACGATAAATATTTTTATTAAAATGAGGCATGATTCACAACCCTCTTATATAATACTGTATTTAAGGGCTGGTTCAAGTAGCTCTGTCTTCACGTTTGCTTGAAATATCATATGAGAATTCTGTATAAAATTACAATCACTTGGAGAGCCTCCCTAGAGTCCTTAGCAGCTCTTCGACTTAGCCAATTAATATGGGTCAAATCATAAATTTGGTTAACTTCCCCCTGACTTGTCTTAAGGGGAACCCAGAAAAGCAGGATGTTAAAAATGACAGCTTGCTTCCTTCTAGTTGCCTCTTGTTCCAAGTCAAAGCGAAAAACAGCTGCTGTTTAAAGACTCACTGAAAGCACACAATGAAGTTAAGGATTCCTTGATTTTTGAATGTTTCGTTTTAAGAATAAATAGATTGGTTGGTTTCTTTATCACTTCTTAGATCAATGAAATCGCCCAAGTGCTGATTGTTCTGCTTCCTTATCTATTGCTTACTCTGGCTACTGTTCAAAACAAGAGCTGGGTGTGGGTGGATGACCCACGGAGTCACTTCTAGCTTTTAGTTTTCATATCTTTATTCTCTGCGGAGTGCTAGGAGCCTTGTTTTTAATTTGCTTTCAAAATGAGTTGTGAAAATTATTGCAATATAACTACCTGGGCAGAAGAAATCAAATAAGAATAGAAAGCAGAAGCAGGCAGGCTATTAAGCTTTGTGTAGGTGTTTCTATCAAATAGAGAGGGATAAGAAATGCAACCAATATTTGTGTAGTCTGATCATATCACACTGAGGCTGCTGTGTAGCTCAGTGGAGATTTCAGTCCCCTCGTTCATAGGGTACATCATCTGAAAATCACTTCACCGCTTGAAAATTCACGCCTTATCCACAAATAAGTCTTTATACACATAAAATATAGTGAAACTTAAAAAATGCTTTCAGGCAACATCAGACATTAACTTAATTCTTATTATTAACTCTGTTTCAGTTTCCTGTTTATTTTTCAGCTTCAGCTATTGCTAGGATTAGACTAAATCTTATACGATCCTTTCCTGGTCATTATTTACTGCATTACCTGTTTGGCAAATAGCTGGCTAGAAGCGAATTATTTCCCTGCTTGAGTCACTGGCACATTTTAGTGATGATAATTTGGAAGAAATCGATGATTTGTGTGAAAATTGTAGTGGATATAATCACAGGGTAATGAAGGTAAGCTGCTGTGTATGTGTGTTTACCCTCATGGCCAATAACTTTCAAATATTCACGATGAAAATATAAAGCTCTGTTCTAAATTCTCTTGAGAGGCAAAAAAAAAGTGTCTTATTTCCATCACTACAAAAGTGAGAAGTCAAGTACAGGGAAACTGAATGGTTGATGAAGACCTCAAGAGGGACACAGAGGGAAAGGGGAATTCACTTCACATCTTGTTCAGTGCCAGTCCAGTGTCTTCATCATAAGATGGTCAACCCAACTCTTTCCATTCTCATCAGCCCCACCGTAGAGTAATAAATAACTCGTCAGTCACAAAGTGGAGTAGTTTATTCAGTCCTCATTCTGAAGATGAAAATGAAAACGCTAACTTGTTTTGTTGTTCTCCAGTGATAGCATCTGAGAACTTCATACAGGAAAATAACTACTCAGGACTTGCCATCTCTAATCAACAGATTCATGAGTCATACTACTGAAGAAATTATATTAGCTGCTTTTTCAGGGAAGTTAACCACTGCTACCATCTCAAAATTAGTGCTCAGTTATTCTAGACTCCAAGCTGTAGTGGCAAAAGTTATTCTAGACTCAAAGCTCTGTAGTATTGAAAAACTGTAAGAGATTGTAAAGAGCAGTATGAAATTAGAGAAGAAAAAAGACCCCAGGCCTCCAGAACTTTGCAAGAGAAGATTTCTTTTTTTTTTTTAATCAAACCAGGAAATCAAGATAAATATTGCTACAGAGTACAAGGAAATACCTCCAAATCAGTGCCAGAGTTTAGATAAGGATTAAGTTAAAGAATCACAAATATGGAGAATATTGCTGAAATCCTTTCCATATGCCCAAGCATTTATCTATTTATTTATAAGAGAAAAGATGACACATCAGAAGTATTATTAGAAAAGTTTGTTAGAATTTGTCTAACTCTGCAGATTGCAAAGTAATTTTAAAATTAAAATTACCTTCTATCCAATATGTTGCATGGGCACACAAATCCCAGTTAAAATATCGATGCACATTTTACTGGTGAGAAGTTGGCGTATCAGTGCCGAACAGCTGATCTCAAAGAAAAGGTAAAAGAGTTTGGATTTTTTAGGAATTTAGGCACCAAGATAAGCTGATAATTACTTAGGTGAACAAAACTCATCACTAGTTTGGAATTAATTTTCTCTCTGCATTTCTCTTCCCCCTTATTGCTGGCATCTTTTAGTGTGAATGTTCAAATCCCTCAGCGTGACCTGATTCTTTTAAGGGAACGTGAGAAGATATCTTCCAGTTTGTAGAAGTCTGTGACCACCCCACACCAGGGCCACTTCCATACCCGGCTTCTCCAGTCCCCTTCTGGGGCTGAGAGTTACCACCTGTAAGGTCCCATTTCATGTTGTCGTATCTGGGATACAGTAAATACAATACTTAAGGAAGAATGAGGAAAAACCCAGTCGGACTTCAGGAGGACTTTCCTGCTATTATAGGAGACCAAAAGACAGAAGTTTATTTGCTCAGGTCTTCCGGTAGTCTGTTAGGTAAAACATTTATACAATCAGTGATGTCTGTAAGGAAAAGCTACTGTTTATAATCACAGTACTCATGCGCTACCTTCAGTTCTGTAATTTACCAAACAGTTGTTCTGACAGATCCACATCATAGTTGCATCTAAGTATGATCAACCTTTCCGCATCTTCAAATGTGGCTCCTGCTCCATCTAGTCCACTAAGCTTGGTAAGACCACATGCTCCACCAGCCAGAGAGCTGTCGTGGCTGTCAGTGTCATTCTCAGCACAACCTCCCAGCTGACAGTTAATTTTGCCTAAATGGAGCATGTAATTAGAAATGTTAATACAGCCACGGTGTTGACACATTAATAACAAAACCTGACATTCAGAGTTTCCAAGCTGTGTTTATTTTAGGTTTTCTTTGGCTTGTAACTTCTTTTTTTATTACCCAGTAGCAAAAAATGCTCTCCTTGTGCATGTTTCAGCAATCGTGTGTAGTCAGGAGTCTATCTTCTTGTCACTTGTGGGAAAACCTAAAATCTTAATCATTGAATCACAGACTGCTTTGGGTGAGAAGGGACCATTAG
>WEIS01014714.1:6542-27641 GCA_013389965.1 Todus mexicanus | reverse complement strand
GTACAAAGACTCAATACCAGACAGCAACATGTAGCTTGAGAACCAAGATGAAGATGCACCCAACAAGAGCCCTGGCCAGTCCCAAAATCTTGTTAAGAAGCGTCTGGGAAGGACAACAGAAATCTCCTAAGGAGTCATACAGCCTGTCATGGGAAGGTTTGTTCTAAGGCATTCCCAGAACTAGACATGTCATTTCTTTCCTTTCTAGGGCCAGGGACTACATTATCAACAGATTATAGGCTCTTCTCTCACATGTGGGAAAAACACTGAAAGTTCACCTCTTTTTTCTTTCCTCCTTTGGAGTTAAGTTATCTTAGGACAAGAAGAAGCATGTGGATTAACAGTGAATTGAAAGGTCCGCTTCCTACATTGCATGGAATCAGCTATTTCTTGATTAATTATTTAAAAAGGAATATGATGCATTCCCATCACATTGTTTATCTAACAAGTAATAAAACAACAATTTATCTTTCTGGAATTTCAGCCCACAAAATTCTTTAAATATTGAACAAAGTGGATTCAAACAGCACTACTTTTTGAAACAGTGTACAAAGAAATACTTATAAATTTCTACAGTTTCGGTATGCAAAATCAAAAGTTGAAAATGTGCAGGTCAGGTCTAAAATCTCCAGAGTGTTCTGAAAACATAATGCATTTCAGTCTCTTCTGAGCCTGATATTTCCTGATCATATAAAAGTATTTATAATCAAGTTTTTCCCTTGATACCCATCTTTATAAAATGAGGTACTTACTTTTTTTATGATAACTAGGATTTTTCACCTAACCATTGAGACAAGGAACTAAAGCTTTGAAAAAAACATTGCGACGTTTGCATTTAACTTGCAAGAGTTTGCAACACTGCATTTCAGGAGCTGCTGGAATGGTACTCTCCGAGACCTTGTACATCAGCTGCTCTGTGGGACGTAGCAGGCCTCTATAACCCATCTGGGCAGCAAGAGAAACAAGCAATGGTTAGGTCAGCAAAGGGAATTTAACAATGACATCCATGTTGAAAACTGATCAAGAAGTTCGTGCTTTCTACTAAGAAAAATACTAGGAGATTTTTAATAAGAATTCATCGGGAATTTGTTTTCCATCATACTGAAAAGCACACTGCGCCATTTCCGCCTGAGTTCCCCATTAGGTCATATTAGGATGTTGGCTGCAAGCAAGCATTGGATTCTTTCTTAAAGACTGCTTGAGTACTGACTCTAAATAAGGAAAGCAGTGGCAGTCATGGCACAACTTGGGTGCCAATTCTGGCTAAAATGGGAGTCATCTCTCCAAAAGATTTCTCTTGAAACCCCTTCTATATCCTAAGACAAGTGAACACTCAGGACAACACTGAGGATCGCAGCATCCCAGTAGAGAGCAACAGCACTACTGGATTTCTAGTGAATGTGGAATTTCTGGCCAGAGTTCATACAGCATTTTCATTTCTCTGATCCCAATGTTATTTGCCATCAGACCAGATATTTGAACTAATCTATCCTAATCTAGTTCTTGCATTCTTCTGTTCCAAAAGAAAAAAGAAAACAGCACATTGATTTTTTTTGTCTTCATACTGACAATGACACTGTGCAGAGTAATAGTGATACAGTTATGAACTCCAGCTGTCTTTGGTAAGGAAAAGCCATTAACATTGGCTTTCCCTTTATCCTTTTCTTTTATATCTATTTGCTTGTTAGTTGAACTTTCTTTGTACCTCTTGAAATTCACTGTAATAATTCTTACTGATTGCAAAAGACATACTAGAAGAAAAGGCTGCAAAGCCACTTATTTGTAGTTATCTCGGTTGTCGATCTTAGCCAATAAACTGCTGACTGATCACTGCAAATGTTTCTGCTTATAACAGATATGCAATGGGATGATCCTTAACTCATTTTAGCTTCTGTTGCTGCCAGTCTTTCTGCATGACAGCTAAAATGCTGCTCAATGCCCCAGCTCAGGCCGGTGCAAAAGTGATGCACCTTGTCTCAGAAGCAGAGCGGTGCCTGTGCTGTTCTGAAATGCACCACGCTGCACTATCAACACGTGCCAGAAGTACACCTCCAAAGTGCACAGTGATCTACTCATCCAGCTGTTTCAGCTGCAGATGGCAGGGAGAAATATATAGCCACACTTCTAGGCCTGCCCATCATAGCTAACATACTTTAAAAGAGATGGGGAAAGGGACAAGTCGCAAGTGTGTGTATGTGAACAGTGTGGGAAGAAAATCTATATCTTAGGTACTCCTCTGATTTCTATTGACAGCTCTGTTCAGTCTACGGTAGTACCCTGGGCTCTCCCGTGTTTCATCTCTACCTTTATAGTGCTCACTGCAATGTCCCTCCTCTATCAGGACGACAAGGTGCACTGCGTTTTCTGCTCCAGGGGTTCAACTGTCAGCCACAGAACAGAGCTCTTCCCGGCATTTCACAAACAACCTGCGGTGATGGCTCTGCTTCAGCCTAGGCTCTGTACTTATCTGTAGGATTCCAACACACAATAATTAAGAAATCTGAGTAGGTAGAATCTGGACGTTTAAACACTTCATCTGCTCTTCTCATCTCTAGACAGGCACCGCTAGTTGCCCATAGGCACTTTTTATCTCTTAAACTCAAGTGGGAATTTTATCCTTCATATGCCCTCAGTTTTGAGCTGGCTATTCCAGTGTAAAACTAACCTAGTCTGCATGAAGATACCTTCTCTGTAGCCTTCACTCACTGGGAATGAGACAGCTAAACACAACACGCAGCAGCATGCAGTCGTACAGATCAATACTGTCACTGCCCCTCTTTATTCCCTGCTTGCCTGCATCCACCTGCTTTTACCTGTCTTAGAAATGGCAGCTTTCAGCAAACAGACTGACTTTGTGTTCTTTCTTGAACTAGATCTGGGGTTACCAGCCTGCAACTAGAGCTCCTACACACTGCAGTACTACAGGTGACAAGGAGCAGCCCAGGGAAGCGCAGACAGGTAACACACACCCAACGCCGGCCTGTTCCCAGCACATGGCATCGGATCCCACGCAAAGCCTGTGTAGCACTGCAACCTCATTGTACAAGATAAGGGGGCAAGTGATGCAGGTCCAGAGCAAAGGGATAAATTTCAGACACGTGGAGAATGTCTAATATAAATAAAATAAACTGTAAGAATCAAATATTTAGCTTTTGAAATGCTAGCTGTTCCAGATGTAAAAATCTAAACAATTATCCCCGAGATAAGCATCACAAAGTATATTTATATTTCCCCTAGGTTTTATTTTGTGTTCATTAATATATACACCATTTTCCTTTTTAAAAATACTTTACGAGCCACATGCTCTCTCTGTGTACTTTTATGGAATTGCTATTGGAGTTGGAGGAAACTGCATTTGTATTCAAGGCAGTACTCAACTCACTATAATCACGCCTAATTTGTTGGAGCACTAAGTATTTAAATCAGATTATTATAATGTTTACAGCTCCCACAACCCCCAAATTGCATGGTAATTGTCATGTCATGCAATTTATAGCTATGCAGACTCTGCGTTACAACTGACAGGACCATTGTGTATATTATTAGTGAAATATTTGTGAATCTAAAGAAATTTTAAGGAATCTGAAAGAAATCCGAGGAGCAGATTCTTACTACCCTGTGCACAATGCAGTTTAAAGCAAATCCACTCCACTTCACTACCGAAAATGTGCAGGCTTTCTGCCATCCGAGTTCCTAAAGGAAGGTTTCAGCTGATGTGTTCAGAGGTTCAGGTGGTAAGCAGCTCCAGAGTAAAGAAAGACTGGCAAAAGTTAAAACATTCTGCAAGCACATATTCTTCTAATATTCGGCACATTTACTTCCTTAAGTTTATTCCTGATAGCAGTATATATGGACTGGATTTGAAGTATTCAGAAAGAAAGGAAGTACCTGGACAACAGTTTGCACGCTGCTTGAGCTGCAGCTCTGCTTCCTCTGCAGAAGCGGCTCTACATGGAATTCAGCAGCTAAACTGCAGATTTGTAGGCAAATATACTACCCTGAAAGACTCAGAACTTGCTCATTCTACAGCACTTAGCACTGTGTGCTAATGCATCGTGAGTAAGTTTGTAGATGTTGCTATAAAATCATTAAGAATAGTACTTTCGCATTAAGAGAGGGGAGGAAAAAGAAATGACAAGACAATTAGGGGTTTGGTCCCCAAACTATAATTCTCACAGCTAGAAAATGCACACAGCTGCTAGAAAGCCAGTGGCGATGTCACTGCTACAATTCGCTTCTAGAAAGCGGGAGAAATGTGGCCCCGTTTTCCATTTCTCAAAGGCAGGTCTCACTCCCCGGTGCAATAGCTGCTGCTCCCTTCCTGAGATGCGTGGCCAGTGGTAACTCTGTGTTCCCCTCTTTTAACTGAGTAATGGCAAATTAATGGGGAAGAAAAATGAAGGCACTGTAATGATCAAAGAGGAATTTTTGCAAAAAGGCATGTGTGGTGGGTTGCTAACTGAAACACATTGTCAGTGGCTCTTCTTAAACAGGAAGCAGATTCTCCTGTTACTTATGGGAAGGCTGACGGAAATTTGCACGGCCTTTGAGAGTGGCTGTTTTGGAACACCCTCTTCGAGGGATCTCAGGCGCACTGCTGGCAGGGAGACAAAGCAGTGGCAGAAGGGACTTCCTTGTGGCTTGTAATTAAATTGGTTACGAGTGAACCCCTGGACGGAGGCAGGTTCTGTATTATCTATGTGACGTTGTGGTGACCATGTGGGCTGAGCTGAAAAACAGGTGGTTGGCAGCAACAGCCAAATCACCATCTTGACCTCATCAATAGCCAATAAAGAAATGGAACAGAAACCACTTACAGATGGCAAATAACTAAATAAAAAGACAGCAAGCTGCCAAGAGGAGCTTTTCTGGGGAGTAAATTGGCCCTAATACCACCAATTCTGACTAAGAAAGAGATGAAACCGTTTGCATAATTTACTCTATGTATTCAGTGCATGAGTATAATTCATGAAGTAATTAGATGGTCAATGATTATCAATAAGGCAAATATTATTACAAAGATACAAAGATATTTTCATTCAAGAAAACATAGTCAAGAAGACTGAAAAAGAAATCAATCCTAGAGATCAGCTTCTAGTAAAAGTTGAGTCTAAAACAAAATAAGGAGTGGGAAAACGCTAAATCAAAAACCACAGTCTTAGATTGCTTTAAAAATCAAGAACACAAGTAAACCAACTGCACATTTTTCAGAACTAAAAAAAATAAATAAAATCAAGTTCAAACACACCTGCCAAAGATTCAAAGTTTAAATTAGCCCGTGGGAGGAGACAAGCATGGCCAATGGGATGTGTTCCAGGAAAAATATGCAAGATGAATGAAACACAACAGCTAAAGGAACCAAGTCTCTTGTGAGCTATGCGAGATAATCAGCATGAACAGGATGCATGGTGATATCCAGTGAGTCTAGAAGCTCTAAAAGACAAGGACAAAACGTGAAGTTAGTATCAACCATTTACAAACGGGCAGAGACTAATGGTCCAGTTGACATATAGGAAGCTGATAAATGAACATATTACTGTAACAAGTGAGAAAAGAAAGATGGAGCTAATGAGGGAGAAGGTGGCAACAATAAGAGTTTTGAGTGTATTGCTTTGTTAAAAGTTATTTGCCACACGGAATGAAGCATGGCATGCTACACTTCTTTAATATAGCAATCCAGACAGAAAAGGAGTGGAGGTCTGCAGGATTTTGTGCATCCACAATGCCTTAGGGTAGCTACATCAAACAGCAAATGGAAGCAGCATCCAACAGGATTCCCAGCTGCTAAGGCAGAAATACCAGTTCTGGGAAATTATCCATGTATGTAAACTTTATTATCACTACAATACACAAGATAACAAATGTTCAGAACAGCTTCATGCACAGAAAGGGTAGTGCTGAAGATCTGCCTGGCCTGTCAGCCTTTCCAGGATATCCCTCCCTTCAAAATCCTCTGAAATAATAAGATTTATTAAACTTTTCTGTTAATACCAGTTTACTTGCTGGTTTGTGCTTGTTTGTTTTACCATGCAGCACAAATAGAACAATCTTGGTAATGAAATTCGGGAGCATTGTTAAATCTCAATGTTAAATGAGAACAAGTCTCAAGAGAAACAAACAAAAAAAAAGCATGGTACAGCTTTCTGCACTCAGTGGTTTGCCCCAGGGCTCCACTTCTGCCACACAGCTGAGCTGGGATGGGCAGAGTCTCTTTGGCAACTGCCAAACTTGAGCAGCTCGCCCCTCCATTGCCCATCTCTATATGTTTCTGTGACAGAAAACAGTCAGGTCTCCATTAGCTCACCCAGGCTAGTATCCCTGCGCTCGGTCCAGCCCGGCATTGTAGGAGCCGGGGGCTTCCAACAAGCAACCGCACTCTGGGTGTTGATGCGAGTAGCTGCGTTGTCACCACAGCACTACCTGCAGGGCTCCCTTGGCATGTAAGAGAGGTTGTGACAAATCTACACACTCCTAAGGCAAGCTTGGCCATTGTAGGAGGCCACTTCTGTATGTAGCTGTGCCACAGCTGTCAGATCAGCTGGTGAGCATCGCTGCTGGCCTGGGCTTGGGCTAGAAGGGCAGCCATGCAGACAGACTTCATGAGTTACAGACATTCAAAAACATCCAAACACTTCCCTGCAGCATGTCATTCCTGGTTCCATGATGCCTCTATGGATCAAACACTATCAAGCTCAAAAGTTCTCTGATTTTCTTTTTAAAAAGGGTAACTACTTATTAAATGTAATTATTTCTGTTTCAGCAAACGTTTAAAAATATGGTATGTTGTAGAAGCTCATATAAACTGCACCTGTAAGTGACATCTTTGCAATGCTCTTGTACATAGGAGGCTCAAAGCTATTTCTTGCCAGCAGCAGTGATCCGCAGACTTTAGATGTTGTTAAAAAGCTTACAATATCAGCAGGGCAACTGCTGCCTCCATTAGAAACATGATACTAAGATGCTGATTAATACCAGGAGGGGGCTTTAATCAGCCAAAGCCATATGCTATTTAACTTAAGATGAAAGTGCAAATGATAATCATTATTTCAGAAAGGATGTATTTAAAAGAAGAGCAGAACAGCAAGTGGCATCTTTTTATCATTAGAGCTTCTTCATGCAGGCCCTTTTTTTCTGAAGCTTTATAAGCTTTTATGAACATCTGGATCATTTCTTCATTATATAGGCTTCCAATATCATTATGTTTGATGTAGTGTTTTTAGTGGAGCTATGCTAAACTTCTAAATATACAATTAATTCCTATTAATTATAGTTTTCAAACCAGTGAAATTATCCATCATTAACTTAATCACTTGTATTTTATCTTAAAATTGTATTCACTCTTTTATAATCCCTACATCTAAAGCCATTTCTTCCCTAGGCTGTGTGTGATGTTTTGCATGCTGTTTGTATAAAGGTTTGCCAGCCATTTTCAACTGCTTGTGGAACTGAAGCTGTCAGCGGCAAACCATTTTAAAATAGAACCTCACTCAGCTTAGTTGTTTTACCAAGAAGCGCTTCAGAGAGAAGGGGTGGGGGGAAAGAGGTGAATTTGGATCTGTAAAGGGCAAGACTTCATTAGACCTGATGAAAGTTTAGTGCTGTATTCCTTACAGTAAGGTGGGGGGTAAGGGGGGGCTTAGCAAGAGGAGGGTAAAGGGAACAGAGTTACTCGCTGGCTTCCACTCCATGTGGCAGTAATTCAAGATGAACAGAACCAAAGGATTTGGAAGTCTGCATCCACTGTACTTTAAGAATTAGAAGCATCTTTAAGATTAAGTTACAACACATCTAAAGAAAAAAGCCACACATCTCCAAAGCTTTTCCTGAACGCTCTGGCCTCATTTTAGGCTTATTCTGTCACTCGAACTGGAACTTAAATTACGACACCTTCATTGAATGCCTCCCCTAGTTTCCAAGCCCAAAGCTGGATGCATGTTTCCTTTTGTTTGATATGACATTTGCAGAACGAAAAGAGGAAGAATCAGATGGTTAAAAGCACCAGAACAGATCTGCTTAGTTCTCATGAGACTGCTTTCAAACACTGGAAGCCAGAAAGAGCTCGGGGAGCCAGAACTGCTGTTAGCACTGATGAGACACAAGAAGCAACTTGGTGGGGTGTGGTATGTCCAGTATGCAGTAACCTCGTTATTTTCATTGTCAGGTACTCAGGTCTCAGCTCTCCTCCTTTCTGCAGAAATACCTGGAGCAGGTGGTTGGGCTGAAAACAGGCCACTGTGCTCATTCTAGTCAGGATGTACTTAAGCCCTTAAACCCAGACTGCTCTACAGCTCTGTCCATTCAGAGCCGTTGGCCCTCCACAGAACAAAGGAGCATGGTAAACACGAGCTACACAGACTCCAACACAGTGCAGAGTCTACACAGCATTGCAGTCCATCCTGCTAACTCAAACCTCTCTGACAGCACCTTTTTAATTAGAGCTGAGGCCTCCAGAAAGCTGTCCGCCTGCTGGACTCTCACCCCATCAGAGCCCAGAACACACCTCAGGTGCCTGGTTTGTATATGCCTTAAGGAATGAAGCCATTGGAAAAGACAATTCTCTTAAAGGTTCATCATCCTAAGCAGTTATTTTCTAATTCCATCACACTCGTTTACTATTGCAGCTATTCCTCTGCTGAATCTGAAGGAGCTTAAACGACGTTCACACGCATCTTTTACAACTAATGTAGAATTATCCTGGTTTTGTACTAAGGGCTCACAGAATGTCTCCTCTGCTTGAATTTATGGCTGCGCTGTTAAATACGTCAAGAACATGAAGACCTCTAATTCTCACAAGTAAAGCTGGCTTCTCCTTGTCTTTGTTTTCACTGGCATTCTGCGATAACAAATAACTGTAACCTCTGTAATTTCAATTCTTTAATTCAGTTATCTCCTATAATTTCAGAGACCTCCAGTAACAGCTCTGGATGACACATTCTTCTATTCAGGTTATTTAGCGTATTCTTCTCTTTATTCATGATAACAATGTAAGATCACTTAACAATTTTGGGCTCAAGGTTCCTTGAAGTAATACTTTTCATTTACAGTTCCTGCTGCCTCAGTATCACAGAACCATGCGCTCCTGCTCTACTTGTCTCCCAGGCTCCCATTTGGGGAGGCTAACATGCTAAAAAACAGTTCCCAGTGCCTTAGATTACAAGAAAGCTGATTCTACACTACTCCCCCTCTCTTCCATCACATGTTGGAAAAATCTTGCTTCTGTCAAAAAACCCCAGCTTGACTGATACTGAGAACTCTTGTTCCAAGAGAGAGACTGAGCAGGAGCTAAAGTTTGTTTTATTCCTTCTGTAGTGAGACAAGGTTGTTGTTGGTTTTGAAAAGTTGTGGCAGCGTGTGAGACTCAGCAGCAAAGCTACGCCAGCTGGGGATGGAATCCTTCGTTCTGTTTTAATCACTACTCTCTTTCCTTTCAGCTCCTGCCTCTCCTTTGTCTCTGCTCTCATTTTTACTCCCCTCTTCTAAATGGAAATTTTTAAAAATAAAACTCAGGCATCCGACCCATGGCTCACCTCCAGGTGTGCCACAATATGCCTGCTCATCATAGGGGCTGCTTTTGCTCCGGAGGGCAAAGCTTTTACCTTTGATCACTCCAGATGTATTTTCTCCTCATAATAAACTGAAAATTACAGTCGTCCTTTTTGGGTCTCCAACAGCTCATTTGCCCATTATTTCTTCAGTAAGGCATAAGGCATACAATGAACACGGTGGTAAAAAGCTACACAAACTAATGCAGTTTTAAACCAAAATTCAGAAACAGTGAAAATGAACTGTCTCTCCATGAGTAAATTAGCTGCCAGGTGCTCCAAGATCAAGACAGCAACATCCAGTTCTAGCAGGGCTGAAACTTACAGTTTACTTCGAAGTTTCTAAGTTAGTCTAACAAGGACAGACCAAAGTTGACTCATCCTAGTTCTGCATAATGTACGCACCTCTCCTTTGCAAATTCACTCCGAACGAAACACAGAGAGTAGAATACTCCCTGCTGCTTCTAGGTAATGCAGAAGACATTCATATGGCTTCTTTACAAATTCATCATGGAAAAGAGACTGCGGCTGACTCAAGAACATAAGAAATATTGGATTAGGCCAGCAGTGAATCTAGACTAGCATTCTGTTTCCAACAATGGAGAAGCAACCTTTAAGTCCACCTCTTTGTTTCCTGTCTTTCAACCGGTTTCCAATAACCTGCCCACCAACCTCCTGGCAATGCACTTTCTTCAAGAATCCCTTCTGTGGTCCCTTGCCTTACAGAAGAGTCTGGGGTTTACAGGCTAGGGGATCCAGGGCAAATTAAAAAACCCAGCTGATTTAGTCAACAGCAGCAAGGAAAAATGACTAAGGGGCTCAGTTTGTTCTAAGATGCCTTTAGCTGGAGCTCCAGCTCTGCCTCTGACAGGCTGCAGGGCCCTTGAAAGCCCTTCTATATATATCCACTGCAGTTTGTAATTATCTTGTCCATTTAGATCGTGATCTCTTCATGTCAGTGATTGACATGATACATTTGTACAGTGCCCGTAAAACAGGAGTCACTGCACAGCCCAGGTTAGGACCCTGAGGTGTCTCTTTAGTAACAACACGCCCTCTCCTCTCCTGGTATTTCAGTAAGCCATGGCTACGTTCTAACATCCACCTGCTTGGGGCCATCTGGTCTACATAAATGTCTCTGTGTCTTTTTACATGTAAATATAACTCTTTGAAGTCTTTTCTTATTGTTACCAGTCACTGTTCCAGTGCTGTCAGAATTTTCTGCACCATATGAGAGAGGTGGACGCAAGGAGCTTTACAGCCCAAGCAGAGCAGCAAACTGTTTGGAAACAACGTGCAGCGGGTGAGCCAGGAGCTGGTTCCCATTCCAAGTGTTTTCCAGGGGCTGACTGCATTGCCCCTGCAGAGGGGCCAGTGTTTGTACCTCAGTTAAGAAGCATGCTTTTGAGCACAGAGGGAAGCTGCAGGTTCAGGAAGCACAACACACGACACTGGGCTTAACAAGGAAGGACGTAGAAGAGAGAAGGGTATGAAATGGGTAAAAGGAACAAGAGGAGGGATGGAGCAAAACCATAGCTGTTCTCTGGGGAGGGACAGAACAGATCAAAGCTCTTAAGGCTAAAAAATTAAACTTTATATACAAGTGATTAAACAGAGGAAAGTTTCAAAATGGCAGGGGGGAGGGAGGGGGGAGGCTTTGCTTGCCACATGCCTTCTATTGTTCAGCACCTAACATATGTCACAAAATGTAAGAAAGATCCATGTGAGATGCCACCTTTCTCCCTGTTGCAGAGGCATCTGCCCTCCTGTGACAACAGCCCTGAATTTCAGAGCTAGCGTATGACAGGAAAGTGATTCTGTAAGAGATCTGTTCTCTTCGGAGAGATTATCATGGCATAAGACGTGTATGGATTGCCTCACACATGTGATGCTGAATAGGGCTTTTAGGCACAACTACAGTACACGCAATACAAAAAAAATTGTTATCATTGCTGTAACCTGAAGCAGTGTGGCCCCCATTGAAGGATGCTGCAGTCCAACAGCCCAAGAGAGAGAATATGTTTTGAGCAAATTAATCCACTGGTTCTTCTGTCTTTTCAAGATTCAAATGTCAAGATCACCCTTTACCTGCCAGTCCTGTTTCAATTCCCTGTGTGTAGAGAAATTGAACTGAGAGGATCACAACAAAATGAGGTGATTAAGCCTCCCAGAATGAATACAGTTCCTTCTGCACAAGTGCTGAGGGGTAAAACTTTCTTGCTTCCGAAGTCTTTTGAGAGTCCTGAAATTCTTTTCTTCTGTGTTGCATTTTGAAGTTGCTCCCCATGAATATCCCTGTCAGACAATACTAACTCCCCACCTACTGACTGTCAGTAGCTTTCACAGAGATGACATTTAAAAGACTCAGAGCTTGAAAGCTAATGTCTCTTCTCAAAAGTTATATTTGCCGGCAAATATTTGGGTATCTACCAGACAAATAAAGAAAAACAGTTTGGCCCAAAAGGTAACAACTGCATAAGATTGGGACTTAATTAGACTAAAAAGATACCTGAGACAAAATAGTGTCAGTTTCAGTTCAGAGTTATACTGAACTGCAATTCTTTAAGCAAAAAACCCTGAATTAAAAACTCATTCTGTAAGTGGAATATTAAGGTTGATGCTGTTGTCTGCTGGAACCAGAGCTTCTATGAAGAGTGGATCAAATCCGTCAGCAATTTAGCGTGGTTCACAGTGAAGAAAATACCTACAATGACGCGAGAGGTGTGATGGCTGTGCTCAGACTACCGAATTGTCCTTAACCCAGCCTGGCCAAGACCGAGTGCTTTTATGACACCTTAGATTTGAGAATGCCCAGTGGCCCAGATGAGTTTTAAAGGCTGGGCTGAATTCCTCCCTGTGACAGCTTCCCTGCTACCCACCCCACAGATAGCTGAAGTGAACTTGAGGGTATGTGGGATACCCTCACTGCACCAGAAATATTCCTGAAGTCCTTGAAAACATCTTGGGAATGTTTTTGTCATCTCTTTTCTAATACATTGTTATTCTTTTTTAGAGCTGTCCAATTCAATTCAACTCCAAATTAGGCCTAAATTTTGAACGGCAACGAGAGATCTCAGTCATTTCTTTTAGATCTTCAGGAGAAAGATCTCAGAAGCTGCACATCAGCTTAGCTCAAGACACATTATTTCAGCTCCTCGTATTGCCATAGGTAGTCTGCTTGGCCTAATGAACCAGATTCTTACAAACAAAACCAATACAATACCGCATTTATTTCACTGTGCAGCTGCAAGTAAACCCGAAAGCGTGAGATCTCATTACTTAACACGGAGAGAGCTTGATGCAAGCATAAAGAAGCCGCCCTCTATCGTTCTGCTCCTGTACAACGGTCAATTCTAGTCCTGCACTGTACCCAGTGTTTCACAAGGACCTTCTTCCTTGCTCCCATGATCTGTTCCAATGCCAAAACAAGGTCCTGGAGCTTTGGAAGGGGAGAGCTTGATGAAGCTCAATCTGTGTGCAATGGCACTCAGTAAGGATTTTTTCCAAGAGGTCTCCCAAGGGTTGTACAGCCACACACCATCCCCAGGGAAGCTGCCCCTTCTTGAACTTTCCAAGACATTTCTTAATAGACATGAAATCCACAGGCTGAAGGTAAAACTCAAAAAAATCCAAGTCTAGAGAAACTATTTAACAGCTGAGTCTTAAAATATGCCAGACTTCACTTTCATGTGTTTGTGAATCTGTAAATTGGCAAATATTATGGCCAGCTCACACTACTCACAATCAAATAACCTTCATTCACTTTTGTCCCGCCTTAACTGAGAAAAAATATAAAATATTTCTGGCTGCTGACTTTGGACTTTCCCTGAACTTCTTCCACACCTAATCCTCTTCAGCCAAAAAAAAGTCTGAATCTAGCAGGGAGATCTAGATGAAAGAAAAGGTCCTCTTTTATCCAGATTTTTTTTTTGTCTCTGCATATATTTTGTTAAAGTAGAATAGAGAGGGAGGGAGACTCAAGAAATACAAGAGATGAGTCTTAGGAGTCATAGATAGCTTTCCAGAGAAAATGTAGGCATCCTCTCTACTAATACTGTTACCTTCTTGCAATATGTCCCATATGCAAGAATGAAAACAGGTAAGGTACCAATATTCCTATACATTATAACCCGTATTTTTCTTTTATGTGTTAGCATCCTAAGGCTGCAGAGTTTTCAGGGAGCTTTAAGCAGCTCTGAATGATATGTTTTCTTAAACAGAAAAAGTCACTCCATGTTTATGCTTCCCCATCTTCAAAGGGCTAATAAACATTATTTTCTTATAATTATTCCCAACTAACTGAAGAAAAGATTGATAAGAATTTAAGTGCATTGACCTCCTGTTTATCTGGATTCATGTGGATTTCCCTTCCTCAACTACCACCCGTCAAAAATACAGCCATCTCTACTTGCTGACCCTAATGGGCAAGGCTCATTTTAGTGTCACACACACACAGGGGGCCTGGCTGTCACTGTAAACTCGCCTTTATGTGTTACTCAGTCAGATACACCTCGCTGCAGCAGACACCCATTGAGGGGGGGTTATGTTAATCAAAACTGTTTTGCAGTCTCAGTCCGGTTTCTAGTAGACAGACAGTAACATTAAGACACTGATGTATTTCAGGCTTGCAACCTGCAGAGCTGTCGCAGCGAAGAAAAAAGACTGACTGGTGTAGAGCCCGAGCTCCCATCGCAGCCCCCGTGGGTGCTCCCTTTTCCAGGGCAGCACACCTGGTGCACTTGCTCTGTGAGTAAATCAAGTGAAGCACACACGGTTCATCAAACCAACCTCCTCACCAGCTTCAGAAACAATGAATAAGAAAAATAAATTCAGTGCAAGCAGCCAGACAACACAGTAGTAACACCCTCTTCTACAGCTAAGTTTCTGGTGACATCACTAGATGTTCTGTGACTGAAAAACGTGCGGTTTGGGTCCAGAAAGTACCTTCCCCTTCATCCCCAAACAGCTTAGCCTCCCCAGGTGACTATCATCCTGCTGCAGTGTCTGGATCATAGGTACAACCTGAGTGAAGTAATGGTTACTTTCCCTTGTTTAATTCAGTGAATATCTTTTCCCAGTGTTGGGACACAAGACACCACAAAGCAACCACTATAAATTTCCAGAATACACTGTCCTGTTTCATACTTCCCTCTTTAATGCTTTCCCCAGTATTAGCTCTGTATCTTCTCAAAATTACACATTATCAAATTAAGCACAGTGGGTGGTGCATTTATAATTGTTAAGTAAAACCACTGAAAGAACACTAATTTCTTATAAAATAACAAGGGTTTTTACAGAATTCCTGTCTTGGTTCCACACTAAAAAAAATAAAAAATAAAAAAAAAATTTAAAATCCACTTTTTCTTAATCTCTTAAACTTGGGCTAAGCAGAGTTTTAAGGTTTGCAGAGCTGTTCTCCAGCTGAGTGTTTCCTTTTAGATATGCACACCTCCTTGTTGGACATTCATTATCAAACCTTGTGTTTGCCTTTTATCTACAAGTCCTCTTCAGTGTTCAGCATAAACTACATGGACACCTTGCAGATTGACATTTCTTCATTCATGCTTTACCTTAAACAGCATGCGAAGACATCAAAGAAGAGGAGCCGACTTTGATGTTACAAAATGAAAAACGCCTCATGATTTGCCAAGACCAGGGGAACTTGTAGTTTGCTCTTTTTTCCCTTAAAGAAGTACTACCGCTTTCTCCAGGCATAACTGAAAATCTTTGCCACTTGCGCCAAACTTGTATAAACATTTTGCTGCTGGTAAAAAACCAAGCCACGTCTCATTGTAGTCCGGTAAATATGGACCCCAGGGCCCCAACTACAGTGGCTTGAAGGAACACACACGCTTTATTTCAAGAGGTTGTTTCACACCTGTGACTTTTACACTCTCCAGGCGTCATGACCCCCAGCGTCACCTCACTAATACTGATAATAATAGCGCGTGCGTTTTCCATTCTCACATCGCTGAGAGGGATTTAGAACGGTGTGGTCATTGCTATGCTGTAGATGAAGAAATCGTGCAGGAAGACATGATATTTTGTTTGGCCATGATAGCAAATAGCCAGCAATAAAATGATTCCTATGTGGATGCTCAACTCGGCAGCTCACTCTGGTCATGAAGTCGAAGGCGATGGTCCTCAGCACTACAACAGACACAAAAAGTGCCAGTCACCCTGGGAGGAGGCCAGTCATATCTTATCAGAAGGTGCTGCACACCACAATAGGAAAGACAATTGATTTGGTTCGCAATTTATGTTCCTATTGTTTTGAATACTGTCAAGGGAGGTTTTCTTCGCTTGTTTTCTTTCAATGTTTGAAGTGAAGAGCTACCCTGTCCTTATAAGGACAGTAGGAATGTGCATAATTAGTCCAAGGCTGGAGAATAGAGACATTCAAAATGAACATTTGTTATTGATTTCCCTGACTGCGGCGGTACTGAGACGAGTATCACGAGAGGAAAAGATCTCTAATTAGATGTGATTTGTTAGAATGCTGCCTAGCTAGGTCATTGCATATGTATTATTCGACTGCATTGCTTCAATGTGAAGCACACAGTTCCTCTCCCCGGTAAAAAAATCCTTTGATTAACCAGCCTCCCTTCACTGGTGGAAGGGGCCAGCCCTTTTGTTGTTTTGCTGCCAGCAGTGTTGCTTCTGCTATTTCTTTAAGACTCTTCATCAGATGTGGTTTGTCAGGAACATGCCTAGACTGTAAGTCAGAATAGAGCTCAATTGCTTTGATGTGCATTTGTAATGTGCTGGCTCCAAAAGGAGGGGAATGAAAACTTTGGTCACACTGTTAGTCTGCAGGAACTCCATTTTAAGCAACTGGATGTGAGTAGACTCTGCACATACCGTACTGTTGGCTACTCCTTGCAAACAGAATTTTAGCAATAATTGGTGCCAACACAAGAACATATGTCAAACATTTACCACAATTGATTCAGCAGGAATGTGTTTAGCCCAGACTTTCTGCTGTAGAGAGACCTTTTATTTTCAGATTAGAGCCTGAAATTTCCCCAAACAACATGGATAGCTACTCTACCTTATTTCTTGCTGTATTGTACTTAAAGACCAGCACAGATACGATTAGTTTGATTGCTTGGCTCCAGTGTTACAGGTTTTGTATTCCAGGCTTTTGCCATTGCGCGAGTGTTTTGCATACCAAGGAAGTCTGAAAGTGAAAGGGTTACACTTCCTTCAAGGTCCACTTGAATGACTGTGAGAAGAGAGCCAAAATGGTAATCAGATCCCTATGAGATCATATTGAAAGCAGCCATGCCTATTTCACAGAGTCTTCTGATGTTGCAAGGGTCTGTAAAACATTTAATCACTGGAGTTTCAGTAAGTTGAGATTTGTTGTGAGTACTGTAGAGAGCACTCGTCTTAGATAAAATGCTGCCTGGTAATGCTCTTACTGCTACATGAGCCAGACTGCAATCAAATATCCATGGTGATTTAGCGTTGCACCGTCATCCCAATGAAGGGGATGCAGGATTTTCACAGCTACATAGCAGTGGATTAATATAACTATTCATTACAATTCATGGGAGGCCTGATCCAGCTTCTGTCAGTCGAGGGAAAGATACCACTTGATTTTACCGGGAGTTTGGACGGGGTTTTGTGTCTCTGATCCTGTAACTGCCCTCCACTGCCACAGCAGCTTTCCCAGGGCCCTCTATTACTCTGCTGCCCAGGTGACACCTACATGGCATTGGCCCGCTTTTACTACCCAGTAGAGCCCAGTTGAGCCTAATTCTGAGAGACAACTGAGCCGTGGTACAGAGAAGTTTAATAGCTAAACCTTGTCTACCTTGCTTTTATTTTATTCAAACCTGTGAAGTTCTGACTGACCTAGAAAATTAAGTTTGGAATAAACCAAATTGTTGCCTGTCTATGAAAGAAGTGGATGAGTGGGGGGTTTAAAAACAGCTCTGCAAAAACTCACAGATGTGATTGCGTGTGGATGAAACCCAAGGAGCTTAGCTCACAACGTACCATCTCACCTGGCTTAAAATCTGCAAGGAGCCAAGAGAAAACCCTTGTTAGCCTATCTTCATTAAACAACAAACAACCATCACCCAATTAAGCTTGCACCAAATAACCCTTTCATTAAGCCTAGGTTTTGAGAAAGCCCTTCACTAATGGATATGGTTTCCAGCTTGCTTTGAAAGATGCAGAAATCAAGCTAAAAATGGTCCAAGATCAAAGCGCAAATTGCTCACAAAGGTCAATCCAAATAACCCCTTCCAGCTTCTTGCAAAAATCCAAACTTGAAGATTGTCAATGGACCTCATAACACTGGAGAAATCTGAAAGGTAGTTTACGTCTCTCAAGTGGTTCAAACAAGCACCTGCGCCCATTTTATGCTACACTTTCTCTCTTTGCTACTGAGCAGAAGCAAGGCTTAAAGATAGTTCAGCGCATGGTTATATTGTGTTCTTTCTGTCTACACAAACAAAATATCCATTAGATTAATAAAAAAAAAACCAAAAATGAGAGAAACACAATGTGCTGAAAAGTGCTTCTTTTTGTAGTGCAGCTTAGGCCTTATAACAACCAAATGGGAAAAATTATCTGGACAATTACTTGGGCTGCCAGATCCAACCAAATCAAATGGAAGCCTCTGATCAAAGGGCACCGAGTTTTCAGAAGCGGCTCTTGAAATGTGCCAGGTTTGAAAACGGAAGCCTCAGAGCATCAGTCCTTTTCCCTTGGCTGACAGGCACTTGCTGAAGAATGGAAGAGGTTTTCCAGCAGATATTCTGAGTGTCAGGGAAAAAAATAACTCATGAATTAATGCGGATTTTGAAGAGAATGATACTGCCTAAAAATACCATTGTTAGTACAGGGGTTTTTTGACAGATTTGGCAGATTTCTGCAGCACCTTCTGACTGCATGAAGTTGTGTGTGTGACTTAACCTTTTTATTTCTGCCTTTTGGAGTTCAGTCTCTGTCACTGTTGCCCTCTGCATTCAACTCCTCTGTAGACTCCATGCTCCTGACATTCTTTGTTATTCTGCTCTCTGCTTTCAACATGATTCCAGTGAAATTCCCCCCTTGTCAAAGCACTGACTCAGTCTACCTGAGAGCCCTGTCTGCTGATCTCTAAGATACGTGAATCTTTCTGGTTTTCACTCTTGTAATTTGGATTAAAATGTTTAACAGAAAAAAATATTCACCATTTGTATCATTTATAGGAACTGAAATATCACAACAATTTAGTGCTCTGCTGTGCTTGAAGGTTGTACAGTTTTGAGAACTGTTTAGCAGGATCACACTCACTTCCTTTCACTTCTCCTTGATGTTAGCACCCAAGCACCGTTTTGCAGCACTTTTTCCAGGCTACCTGTCAAATGTTGTTGAAATTAATTGTTTGGAGGCTTATAAAAGAATTAGCCAGATGAAATCCTATGTGCTCCCCTCACTCCCCAGGCCAAACACTGAAAAGCACACCATCAACAAACCATATTTATCCTTTTTCTTGAGCCTGAAATAAGACACGATCAAATCACAAATTAACATCAATATTTTGATTAAGCATTAGCCTATTCTTAAACAAGTAGTTGTCAGTACCAGCTCAGCTGCAAAAGCTCATCTTAGTTTTGTAAAAGCTGTGTAGCAGAAGATGAGAGATGGAAAGTAAAGGAAGCAGATTAAATTCTCAGGCAGCAGCTATGCCAGTTTACATCCCGACACAAGCTACGTCTTTGTCTGTAGCAGCAGTAGTACTCTTCTCTTACCAGCACCAATGCGTTTAGACTAGGGAACTATCCCAGTCTGAATAAGCCTTATTTCCAGGCACGGTTTTAGCCAGCCCCAGAGTTTCTGAGCTGCAGCCAGTAGAGTCTGCAGCTTTTGCAGCTCCTGGGCTCCTCACAACCTCCTCCCAGCCCTGCCAGGACGCTCTGATACCTCAGCATCTTGCTTGAGCGGACTCTGTAGCTCCAAAAGAGAAAGAGCAAGCTCTTCCTCCCTCCCTGAAATCCCACCCCCTACTAGAAGGCTAGAATACAACCCCAAACAAAAGCAGAAGACTAAATACTATGCAGTCAATAAGACCTAAAAGAAACATCAGAAATATAATAGCGAAGCCATCACCCAGCACAAGGGACGGGGAGTTTTGGAAAGGACAGGGTCACCTGTTTGCTGCAGGCCCCAAGGCAAGCTCTGACTGCTCAGGAGCCCTGGGAGGTAACTTCTCAAAGCCCAGCTTTTTATCCCAACCCTTAAACACTTGCAGCACTGGCTGCTGTCAGACCTGTAACACTGTGCTAAAGGACCTGCTGGCATTGCCTACTTTGGCAATATTTCTTTATTGCAGATTTGCGGCCTCTACAAGGCATCGTGAGCTCTGGAAATTTCATAAATAAACCAGTTCATTACTAGCCTAATTAACTGATCTCATGTAGCTGTAAATTCCAGTTAGGGAAACTGGTCCCTTTCCTTCCAGTGGCAGATAACAAGCATTACACAGCAAGGACCCAAACAGTTCTGTCAAATCTTTCCAGCATCCCTGAAACTTTCCAGAAACAAGAGGTATGTTGTATTTTTTTGCTTGGCACTACAGCTGTGGTACATAGTACTGCTGAAATGTCAGACTCTCATTTCTCTTTCCTCCATTGCACTTACTGTTGCAATTAAGGGAGAAAATCACTTCATGCCTCTTTAAAGACACAAGAAATGCTACTGCACTTTGAACAATTACAACTCTCAATCTAAAAATATTATCTACATACTAGTCTCCTTTGCTGAGGAGCTCAGAAGTAGGAACTAGATGTGTAAACTCCTTCAGCAGTAAGCAAAGAAAGGAAGAGGAAGAAATACATTTAAAAATAATTTTTTAAAAAATCAATTTACTGCAAGTGGCCAATACAGCAAATTAGCACTGACGCTCTTATTGCTAATTGAAGTACTACTATATCAAACAAAATGATTAAGGACTAAACTGGGTCTAACCCTCTATGAGTAGATATATGAAACTCAATTGTGATAAAAACACATGAGCAATTTAGGCTCTTCCTGTAAAGAATAGCTGTCATTTTGTGTGATTCATCAACAGCACAGCAGCCCTGACAATACGTTCTGTATGCTGCAGTGAGGCCTGACAGCTTACAGGACGTCAGGTCTCCTGAGTGAAGATGTGGCTTTGTTGATTCATAATTCCCCCAAGGGGTCCGTTATTGTGGATTGCAGTTAAACAAGTGCAGGCTGAGCACTGAGATCTCAAAGAATGAAAAATGGGACTGTTAAAAGATTAAAGCAGAAACACTTTAGAAAGAAAGGTCACAATAAAATAAAGTGTNGGGGGGGGGGGAAGTGTTGTTGCTCATATGCAGTTGATATATCAAGTTACCAGAGCTACAAACCAGTTTGGAAGGAAGCTAACTAAGCCTAAGCCTAAGCTGACTGGCCTAGCTGAGGTCCCCGAAGAAAAAAAATGACTAGGAGACATCAGAATGAAAAACGAAGAACTGAAATCCATACTGTTGTGCTGATTTGACCAGAGCACAGACATCTCACCCTATTTACAGAGAAAGCAGCTGATATA
>WEIS01014704.1:3156-13318 GCA_013389965.1 Todus mexicanus | reverse complement strand
AAACTACAAGCAAAATGTGGATGTCAAACACTTGACACATACAAAGTACCAAGAGCCTGATGTTGTCAATTTTATGTTGACTGTCTGTTAAAGAATGAAAAGATTACAGAATCAGCCCAGAACACGCAACATCACAGAAAGCAGACCTATGAATTAGAAGGCACAAGGATAAAATAGGTCATAATGCCCTTTCCTACTTATCCATCTTCTCTTTTATAGTTATGTCCTGCAACTATTTCTGCAGACTGTGCTGTCCACGTGGTCATAGGGAAATCTTGTTCCTATCTGCATCAATGACAGAGTTTGGCCAAGGGCAATTTGTCATTTGGAGATGTCGAGTTTGATTCTTGTCTCAGCTACACAGGTAATTCCTCTGGAGCAATACAAAAGCATATGGAACTGAATGAAAATTAATATCTTTCCAGTAATTCTCTCATTACAATTCACAACTGTTAAATTTTCAGTGGCATGTTGTTTTCCATCACTTTTTCCTTAAACAGACTTTCTATCTGACAACTCTTGTTTTTAAGTGACTTCATATATAAAAATTATTCATGAAGAGTTTAAAGACTAGAGAACTTGTTATTTGCTGAATTAGTTGTTTCTCACCCCTGGGAAGGGAGGATTAAAACAACACTGTTGTATAATTCTGTAAATTGAGATTAGCATAAAATACGTTATTTAATGCAGACCAAAAAGAATAAAAACTAGTAGAATACATATGAAGTATTTCAAATAATTGCTTGATTTTGATGCTAATATGACAGAAGAAGGCTTACAGTTCTCTCTCTCTCTTCCTCTTTTGTGTGCATGTGTGTGAATTTCAAGACCTTTTCTGAAAGCATTTCCAGTTTCTAGTCATCTTTAATTTACTGGTATTCAGAAACACAAGGAGGAAGGAAAGGCAGAGAAAGAAAGGTATGTTTAAGCTTCAAAAAACTCACCAGAAGAAGATGAATGCCCAATTTAACTCCAAAATGCAATACCATTTGATGTCAGATAAAAGGCTGGATTTTCATTTACTTTGTTAATCTAAATACAATGAAGAGAGGAGAATATCTTCTTTTAATTATTTCATTTCATTGCACGTATGATTTTGTGATGCATATCATAAAAATGCATTCACTGAGGTGAATTAAAACCCTTTTACTTACACACTCCAATAAAATCACCAGAGGAAATTGTTTTATCGAGTTTTTTTACTCATCCCCTCTTGGAAGCAGTGATCTGTATTTGTGTCAGACACTGATTTCCAAGTGCAGTTAGAAGTATCAAGGACAACTGGAAAAGGGACTTGCTAAATAAAATACGACAATAGTAAACATAAATTAAAACACAGACATAATCGCAGATGATCATGAGCAGTGAGGTCTTGAGTTGTGTTGGGCACAACACAAGGGCATCATCAAATAGCTGATGGATCAGTTACAATGAGGGTGGTGAGACCCTGGCCTAGGTTGCCCAAAGAGGTGGTAGATGCCCCATCCCTGCAAACATTCCAGGTCAGATTGGATGAGGCTGAGTAACCTGCTCTAGCGGAAGATGTTCCTGCTCAGTGCAGAGCGGTTGGACTAGATGAGCAGAAAAGGTCTCTTTCAACTCAAACTATTCTATGATTCTGCAGATGCTGATCCACATCCCTGTTATCCTCATGCTTGATGTTGCTGTCAGAAACATGGAGTAGGTGCAATTTGTTCAAGTCTATCATTGGATACTGGAATTTGTAAAACATGGGGAATCTCACCCTCAAAGATCTCTAAGAAACCACAATTCCCGATCGGTATGAGAAATGGGGAAAATTTTACAGAGAGGAAAAAATAGGGCAGGCCATTAACTCAGAAATTACAGCAAACCAAATGAATTAGCCAAAGACAGCTCAGATTGGCATTACAGTCTCTACAGGTCTTTGTCCCTTCCCCATGCACTGAACTCCACTTGCACATGGTTGGAAGTGGGGAATACAGTCCTGAGGCAGCTTTGAACTGGTCTGCCTCAAATCTTTTTTAAAATGTTGTCTCCTCCAATTCTAGGAGTCCATTTTCCAAAGCTTTGTTTTGGTTTGTTTTTGTGGGTTGTGGGGTTTTTTTGGGGTTTTTTTGGTTTTGTTTTGGTTTTTTGTTTGTTTTTGTTTTGTTTTGTTGGGTTTTTTTTGTTTTGGGTTTTTTTGGGTTTTTTTTAATGACTACTCAGAAACAGCCTTACATGAATTCACTCCTCTCTGCTGTATCCCTCTGTAACTTCAGGGGAAGGCTCCTTAGTGACATTTCCTCCTCAGGGAGCTCTGTTATTTGTGCCAAGCTACTGCTTCTGTTTCTCCTCATGCTGCAGAAACACCATTTGAAAGGCTAGAGTGTTCTCCCCGGAGAAGATACCCTCCTTACCAGAAACTATAGTTTCCCTTTCTGAGCCCTGAACTGCTTTCTCCACTTAAATCAATTCATTAACCAGTTTCATATAATTTTTGCAGATACGCTGGCTCACAAAGCATCAGTGGAGGAATCTGGAGTTTAAGAGAAAGAAGCTGCTCCAGTCCAAACTCCCAATGCTTGAAGCATAGGAAAGGGCTCCTCTGTAGTTGCAGTCCTGGGCAGAGGTAGCAGTTCAGCTGCTAATGCAGGTGAAGAGCTTTCGAGATCATTCCTCCCTGATCATCAGTGCAGAAGGGCAAAGCTTTGGTCCCCAGGGCTTACAGGTATTGCTCAAATGGATCAGTGTATGGAGACAGAGCTCCAAGAAACCAATCTGCAAAGAGTCTGAGGGAATCTGCTTTTTTTGTTATATGAATATCAGAAAATAAACATAAGAGAATAGCCAAAAATTTTGGATTATAAAAAACCCCCAACATGGTAGGGCTGATTAGTATTCTGTTTCTATCCAAAGAGAGGTATGGATCACTGAAGGAAAGCAGGATTTTCAGTCAGAATAAACTATCAGTTGTTTTTCTCCTGTAACTTTCACTGCATTCCTAATTTTAATGCTGAATTTAATCCTCTAAATCCTCACTTACACGAGTAAGTCTTTAGTTATGCTGTTAAGTAACACCCTGCAATCAAATTATTGTTTTGATGACAGATCTGAGAGCCACCAAAAGGGAGTGCTGGCAAACCAAGGAGCTGCTGTCTGTTTTCTTATCTCCCTTCAACATCTTACTTCTCCAAAGCGCAAAATGTTGCTTTAATAAAAACCTCAGCTTATTAGCAACCACTGCATTTACTGTGGAAACTGGAGTCACCTGAGAATCAAAGTATCTATGCATTGTTTTCAGCTGCTTGCACTTCAGAATGCTTTGAGGTTCAGTAAAATGCTACTATAGTTGGTAACCCCTGGGCTTGTGCCTTCCTCTGTTCCTCAGGTGTCATAATTCATCTGCCCATGTGACATTACAGCACCTCTTCTGCAGCATGCAGGTCCATTGGCCATACTTTCCTTAAAGTTACATGCCACCTCTGCAGGGTGAGGAATGGCATGTGTTCCCTTGGAAGACAATGCTGCAGTGAAGGGTGTTTCTTATCTTAACCCTTCCTCATTCATTCTGAAAGGAGATTCTAAGTTTACTTCAACTACAGCAGCTTTTTTGCCTGTTTGCTTTGTCAGGGATGTCCAACCTAGAACACATTACACAAACTTCACTCCCATCCCCCACATTTTAGTATTTCACTTATATTCTCAAATTGGATAAGCCCTCAAAGTTTCCACTCCCTGACATACAACTCAGTAGAGATTTGCAAAATCAGTATGAAAGGAATTCCTGAACTTACTGGTTGTTTTCATTAACCTGAGCCGGGCCTGAGCAGTAAAGGCAGGTATGAAAGGTTTCCCAGGGCCTGCTGAGCTGTCTGTCAGTGGATTCGCAGAGACGGTGCTCTGGAGAGGACACACTGGCACAACAAAATCTGCTCACGCAGTGACAGCGGCTCACTGCTACCTTTTTTATCCTGTGCAGGCAGCAGGGATGATGCGTTTCATGGATCAATCACTATGGGCTTATACTCTTCTATAAAGCAGATCATCTCTGTGTTGCCAAAGAAGAAACGCTAGCAGATTTTTCCCTTTCTTTTCCTTCCCCTCTTCTTTTTAAAGCACAGATCCAGACATACTGAGCAGAGGTTCTGTTCCAGTGTGTTGCACTGAAGTACAAAGTCACAGCTCTGTCATGCAGAGTCAAGATGATGCACTAGGGATTGCTTTAAGGGGCTGATTCGGCTCCCTGAACGCCAAGTTCATGTAGCTGCTGCATTACAAGCTTGACTAATACTGAAGAGACACATCCTGAAATTATCACTGAACAAATATAAATGGAAAGACGTGAATGCTGCTCTCTGAAGGCTCGAAATAAGGCACATTTTGAACGCCTAATTTAGCGGAAAGTATTACAAATACGAGAAGCAGGAAAAAGAAATGAAACGTAACGTTCTGCTGCTAGAGTTTGGACTGAAACATGCCAGGGATGTACGCTGCAAGAGGACCAGGCAAGGATGACTGGCGAAAGAAAGCAGTTTGAAGGGGAGATGACAATAAATAAACAAATCCACAAGCTGTGAATGTTTCATGATGACTAGCAACAGTTCATCGGGACCTACCTGTGGAAGCTCTGCCCAGGGGTTGCACTGACTGCACCATAAATACAGTGGAGCTGAACTGGCCTTTCCAGAATGAGGCAGAGTTTGGGTGGGCTGAATGGTCCCCTGGAGCTACCCCTTTTTCTGTGTTGTCACAGTATGGGCTGCCTTCATTAGGGGCAAAGTTTATAGTTGTTGGAGCTCAGGTGATTGCCTGAAGCTTTAGGGGGATGAAGAGCATCACGGTTCTGAGCACCAGTGCCACATAGTCCAGAATGGTGACAGAGATTTATCCAAGTACTCATCAAGGGAATAGCTACTGTAAATAGTCCCAGGAAGGACCCACTGCAACAGCAGGAGACTGGAATGCCCAGGAGGGTACATTAGGGGAAGAAGCTCAACTGTATTGACCTTAGGAAGCAGTACAAAACATTCTGAGGAGTTTTTTGTTTGAACTCTGCCACAGGAATGAATGTGGAAAATTCTGCTGTACTTATGAAACACAGTGGAAACTCCTCACCATTAAGCATAAGCAGGCAAAATTATTACCTGCACCAGCTGAGGAGTCTGTCTCCCAAAGCAGAGCCCTTTGCTGACAGCAGCAAAATAATCACTGCAGTTACACAGACTTGGCCTTTCCTGTAATCAGTTTTCAGGCAAACTATAAAGAGATGTATAACATCTGTATAACAGCCTCCAAAGGGCAGCATACATTAAAAGCATGCAAGATAGTCAGTCTGGTCTGTGAGTAGCAGCACTGGCCCAAAATTTTTCTTTTGTTGGTTCATTTCCCCCTACCTATTTATAAACCCATTTGGTGGGTTTTCTAATTAACTTCATCAAGAATTTTTTTCTGGACAGTTTATGCTAACATAGTTCAGCCTGTGAATCTGCCATGACTGGTCCTGCTTTAGGCGCTCATTATTTGCCGTGTGTGATGGGTATCACACAGCATCCTTGCTGCTCTATAATGAGCCATCTCTGAGGGGGAGCTCTCAGGGTAGACAGCTGGCCCTTGCCAGGGGAATACTCTCCAAGAAACCTGTTCCTGGTTCCACAAAATCATTGGTAGGGAAAAGATGCTTGAGTAAATATTTACAGGAAACAAATAAGTGGGACAACAACTCATGAATACAAAGTGAGTTCTCTGTTTTCATCAAACAGTATCCACAAACATTTTCTTTCCCTCTTTCCCATAGAGATTACTTCAAGAAAATTCTTTTCTGTTTGCTGCCAGAGAAGAGGCTCTATGAAGACAAATGGAAAAATTATCAAGAGATTTGAAGAAAAGTAAATAACTCTAAACTGTCTTTATAATTACTTGTTCCATCTCCATCCTTTAATAATAACAAATAGGGATGGAAGTAGCCTCTGAACATGTAAGATACCCCCAGCCAGCCCAAAATCATCCTGTCAAGGGTTGTTTTTCTTTTTTTCAGTTTGGATTTTCTGAGATAATTTGAAGTTTTCAGCAACAGAATAGACCTCACCCCACTCTCTCATTTTCCTAGAAGTTAAATAATAATATTCATTTGTTGTATTAAACAGGTGGTTTTTCTAAATGTAGGGTACAAGTTTGATACCTGGACAATGACTCAACGTGGGGTCTGCTCCATCAGGCAGGTGCTGAGCTCTCTAGCTGCTATTTGGCGTCAGAAATTCATTCTTGCAAGTGTAAAACAACTCTGCTCCATATGGTTATGACCATTTCCGACTGCAAAAAGCCAACATGTAAAACAAGAAGGTAAACCAAGGGTGACTGAAAAGGACAACCTTTAATACTATTTATTCATTTGCAAGCTTCGCTTTATATTCCCTACTATGTATTCATTGGAAAGGATCAAAAATATTGTTTTTCCACTTGCTGAGTGGGTGTCACAGGGTAAGTTTTCCCAAGCTTCTGAATAAGCTGAAAGCTGCTTTCCCTGCCTGGTTGTTTCATAGCACAGTCAGGGACAGTCCAGAGCTTCCTACACCTTCCCTGCATTGGTAGCCCATGGGCACCTCCATGGCAGAGGCTGCCTGACAATGGCAGACACCCTGGAACACTTCAGAGAGCATCACCTCACCTGAGATGGTCCTTACAGCCCACAAGCAGCACTTGGCAAGAAGCACCGGGCTGCCAACTGTCCTCTCTGGGTTTTTCAGGTGCTAGCTGTGCAGGCCCAGCAAGGTAAAACTTTTAGTTTTGATTTTTTGCCCCGTCCATGTGTTAATTTTCAGTTGTGAGTTCAGCTAAGTGAACCATTAAAAGTGAAACAAACTGAGCTGAGCGACAAATTAAGATATGCTTCAGGCAGCCAACATGTTTCTTTTTTAACTTCCATCTGTCGAGCGCCGGCGTCTGAAGGATGTGACCAAAAAAGCACCTTTGCTTACCAGCTGCTTTTCACTCTTGCTGATGGGTGGCCTTACTGAGGAAGAGGAGGGAGAGGCTGTACAGGCTGCAAGTCTTGAATCTAACACTCAGGTCTTTCAAATCTGCTGACTGATTTGGGAGCTACATAAACAGTGGAAATAATAAATCCAAATTCAGATAATAGAAAGCAGGCTTGGATGGGGGGAGGTTCATTTTCGCTTTAGAGAAAACAAACAAGGAGCTAAGTCTGAATAATTGAGCTTAACTTTCATCTTTAGGCAGGAGAGAGGGATTCTCAAAAACGCAATGTGAAACACGCAATATAGATGATAAACCAATTGGCAGCATGAATACACTCCTAGTACCCAATAACAGAGCAGGGATATTTGCGACGCTGTTATTTACTGAGTTGTAGTCCCACTTACAAAAAGAAGACTAGAAAGATGGTGCCTTCCCTGACAAGTTCACAACTAAAGAGCTTTGCAGCAGTACAGAAATCAATGCATCCCGTCATTTGCTCACGGTGAACATAGATGCATTAAAAAAAAAAAATTATTGACAGACAATCTAAACCACATTGAAAGTGCTTCATTGACACTAGGAGAGAAATTCCATTTTGTTTTTTACAGAGACATGGAGGGCTCAAGGCTTTTTTTCGCTTTCCTGCACCTGGGGAAACTAAAAGGCTCTGACAGCAACAAATGAAGGCCTCTGTAAGGACTTGTGGGAGCTGAGGAGGGCCAGCTGATTAATTCTCTGGGAAAAAAAAAAGTTCACTAAGATAATCGGTAATATTTCCACTTGATGTTTACTAGTAAAGGCATTTTTTAATAAGTATATGAGTGGTAAAGTGAGTTTTGGTGAACCCAGGGTATTTCTCCCCAGGAATGCTATTTGCAAAACAATGCTGCCTCCCAGACTGACCCTGGCCTGGAGGGCACTTTACAGCTCAGCACACCATAGCATTAGTCCTTGGAGGAGAAAGAAATAGTAGCAAGGGAAATATCACAAATTCAAATTGACTGTGATACAGCATGTGCCCGAATTTTGTTTAAAATGGGCTCCCTTTCAGTTTCTCAAGAGTTAGAAAGGAACTCCGCAAATGCGATTCGGCTCTCCAGTGCAGGGTGCTACTCTTAGCAAAGCTCCTTGCAAGGGTTACTCAGTGACTGATGAATAGACCTCTTTGAAAGGCAGCAGAAGGAATACATCGCAGGCTGGTTCCCCACCAAATGAAAGTGAGTTTGGGTACAAGGAGGTTTTTTCATGAACATTTGCATCTGGAGGTGAACACCTTCCAATGGATGTGAACACCTTGCAATGGATGTGGTCTGCCACAACCTTTCCTAGTTTGTGTTTCTTAATGGAATTTTTTCACCTTAGCTTCCTTTTTTTTTTTTTTTTGAAGGGTTGTATTTTTAAAATGCCTGATGTGTGTGTGATCACTTTACATAAGAGCTGGAAAGGCATTCACAGGTTAGTGAATGGGTAAGCATGGTGGAAAAAAAAAAAAAAAAGTACAGCAAAGCAGATGGTCTGGATACTACAGCTCAAAGATCCTGAAACAGCTAGTTCTGAGAGCTGACAAATATACCAGGGAAAGACTACTCTATATAGGTCCTGTTTCTGTAAGTGTTTTCCACAGCAAGTTCAAGAAGAAGCTTCAACTAGGTGCAGGGTGGTCAGAAATTTGTGCATTACATTCTCAAGGTTCAGGAATAATAGGGGTTGTAACTTTTTTAAACCTAGAAATGAAAACAAAGTACAAGAGATTTTTTTCATGAAAAAAAAAGATTTTTAAACGATTCTGCAGAGCTGAATTTTATGCTGAAAAGTTTAAAAAAACCCAAACAACTCGCGGTTGTACTTCATTTGAGATTAAAGTTATACAAGTAGAAAGCTTGTTTGGTCCCCAAAAGACTCATCTCGTATATAGACTTGAGGCAAGTTAATTTCAGGCAAAGAATTTTGTAATGAAACATGATTTCAAATGCTTCTCTCAAACAGCATGTTTCATTATTTCAGAAAGGGACAAAGAACAACATAGTAAACAGGGAGATCTTTGTGTTTTACTTTCTTTTGGGATTTATGCCTTGAGTAGAATTTTATTTTGCCCTTTCACACTCATGAGATGTATTTGCCAGCCAAAAAATCCAGATTTGACCTCCGTGTCACCCGAATCTTCTGAATTCAGATATCCTTCCTTTTACGTTAGTTTCAACAGGCGTGTTCTGAATTCAATGAGCATGTTCTGAAAAAGCCCTTGTACATCCATTCCTTCAGCTATAAATTGAAGTTCAGATACTTCGCCACAGCTTTGCCTGACCGCAACAATACTGAGTAATTTCCAGTGTCTGTGGCAGAACTTGTAATACTACAACTATAGCAGAAGCCAAAGTATCAGAAAGGACATAAACACACCTGAGAAATGCAAACTGAACACAATTTGTTAAAAACAACACACAAACCCCAGTCTCCAACAGTACCCATGCAATCCTAAGTGCTGGGAAATACTTGGAAATTTACTGGGAAATTAGTTCTTTTGGCTTCCTTGTTTCCCACTATATTAAATTCTTTCCTCACTAGCTTGTAATAGTTATTCATTGACTAGGCAAAAAACACTGCAGTAGGTATTTTGCAAGAGATCTCATCCGAGGATAGTGATACCCAGAAATACTTTTTATTGTTTTCAACTGAACCCTGTATTATATGCAATTATTATAAATCCTTTCTATATGTTGAATTGAAGCACATTTTGTTCCTCGGATAGGGGAAAAGAATTGTTCTGAGCAACATCAGCTCTACTGGTTGTGCTGAAATATTAAAAAGTGTAAATTATTTATATACAGACAGACACAGAAGAGAGATGAGTTCTTCAGAACATTACATACATAAATTATATGCAATGCTTGATTCAAGAAGTTTAATTTGTTAGAAAACATCCACCTGAGCTTATGTAATTTCTTTTTTTCTTTTTAAAAATCAATATCAGCCAACGTTTAAAAGAACAATATTGGAATTTTAGCTCAACACTTCGAAAATAAGAAAAAAACCAAGTTCCATCAACTATAAACATTGTCTCCCTCTCACTATAACAAACCCAGTTATGTTTATTGAAAATGAAGCTGTGCCTTGAACAAAAGGGAACACCAAGATTTTTATTGTAGCAATAAAGACCTCCATCAAATAATTTCTAAGATATTATTTCAATATTTGAGTTCTGAACACACTCTACAGGACAGCA
>WEIS01014695.1:19543-46816 GCA_013389965.1 Todus mexicanus | reverse complement strand
CTTCCTCATTGCATCCCTACATATTCCTGGCTTTGCTTTATAGAAAGAGTCAAAAGCCTGCATGATCTCTTTCAACAGCCTTTCGTAAGTGAAAGGATTGGAATCTCTACCTGCAAATCACATTCTTGGACTATGTCTACTGATATTCTAATAACTCCAATCCTTCTGTCTGTGCTGTCTTCGGTACTTCACTAAAGGTTAAATGCATTCCCTTCAGAAAAATCAGAGAGAACTCATCTTCTGTTTCAGGCAAAGAGAAAACAAATCCTAAGTCTGAAACTTCACTCCTGATAGATTTGTCTCATCTTCTCCTCCATCAGGTAAGGGTTATATTTACGTACCAGATTACTGAGTGCTAGTTAGCTGACATTGCAAAAGAATTTACCAACTCTTGGTCTGAAGCAGAAACCTTAATCTAGGACCTGATCTGGACTCAGACATCACTGTACCTCTTAGGCTCTTCCCTGAGATTGTCTGAATGCTGACATCAGCCCAAACGCCCAAAAACTAAGAAGATATCTTGAGCCATTTCTGAATTTTACAGTTAAATGGAGACTCCTCGAATTGGGAAGTTGAGAAGCTGAGAATTAGGGTTTGTGTTCAGACTCATCGTTAGTGGGTAATGCTCAAGATGAACAATAGCCACCAATGGTGGCTCCCCTTTGTCATCCACAACTACTCAGTCTTCAGCGTAACGGGTAAAAATATCGGCAGAAAATACCCATTGATAGATGTGCACATACACATCAGGTGGAAGCTCTGGGCATTTTTGAAGTGGCATAACTCCTTTTTAGATGCCATCAAAAGCAACTAAAACAAAGCTTTCAGAGCTGACTGCATAGTGCCCTCCATGAACAGCTTGAATCACCTGGCTCATGGTAATGGTCTGCCACAGAAACTCTAATCAAGTGTGCGTATGTGTGTTTTCTTTTCATGAGATGACAGTTCCCAAGCGAAAGGACACTTCAGCTCTGATAAAACTTCCCTTCTATTGTCTGAGTTTTGTTTGTTTTCTGGCAAACCCCAGTGCTGCCTCTGCTTTCCGAGCAGGCATACATTTCCCATGCTTGTGCAGGGAGGCCAACCAAAGTCTTTGGAGGCTTCTCAGTAGTATTGCCTGAAGCAAATACCACAGCTCAATAGCAATTTAATATTGTAATCAGGGAGCAAACTGTGCAGTTTTGGCGCATTGTGATAATTATTAACTACATGTATTACTGTGGTGATTCTAGTAACTAATATTTACAAAGGGTTCCCTGTGTGGGGAAGACCTTGCCTAGACATGAGCAGTTGAGCTATTCGTGAGTGATTGTCAGTGGGCCTTTAAGCCTGTGCTCATGTTCGCTGTTTAAAGATAAAACATCAATACTCAGAAATTGTACTTCAAAAGACCTATTTCATGAATAATAAATTCTCAGGGTCTAAAACCATACCAAGCGCCAGAACGTTTTGTGAATTTATGGGGAAGTTTTCTGTGGAAAAAAAAAATCCTGGAAGATAAGATTAAAAAAGCATATCTCAAACTCCCTAACAAAATATAAAAGAGATTGGATTTAAATGTTAAATCATTCTTGCTCTTCGGATTTTTGTTTCATGCTATGATGTGTCTCATTCTCCTGCTTTCCCATTGCTATTAGAATTAATGACCTTATGAACCTCAGTTCAGAAATCACAGGCAAAGGATGATACAAGCTACAGCAAAACATTCCCTAAATTCAAAATCCATAATTGTCAAATTAAATTTCTCAATGCAATTATTATGCCTAGGCTGCCTCAAGGTTGAAGCAAAGCTGCATTTGCCTTTCTGTCTTGTGCAGCTCCTGTTGGCCTAGCAGTTCTTCACCTGGTAGAGTGTAGTGGTTAGGAGTGAAGGTGCTTGGGTGAGCACATTAGTATCAAACACAGAAGACCTACACAGTATTCCTGAGTAACTTTGAACCTCACAGCACTCCTGTTCAGAGTACATAATCATATTTCATTCAGTAATTAATTGTGTGTTTTTTCAAACAGGCTGGGACACAAGCAAATATGTTCATATCTTGAGATCTCTTCTAGTCTGTAAGCTGTACCACACAGTGACACGCATATATGCACAAGATAAAAAAAACCCAAAACATTTATTTGCTAATAGTATTATAGTTGGGAGGAAGATCTTCTCATGCAACTTAACCTCTGCATAGTTTCTTCCCTTCAAGCTTACCCATATTTCACACAGTTTTTCTGGCAGTATTCAAAGTGCCTTCTAAATTATGTATGCTTTTGGCTATCATGCCAGACTTGTAGTCTAAAAGACTAGACTTCCCTACAAAGAAGTCATGATTCGATACTGTTGATTTTGCTGTGTAATCACATTAGATAAGGTAGCGTCATAAAGACGATATGAAACAACTGTATGTAAACACTAGATTGCCATTCCTTTACCAATTGCTTAAACAAATCAAAAAATACTGTCTTAGCTTCAGGTACTTCCTATGTCACAGCAGCCAGACATTAACATATATTTCCTAGAATTCTGACCAGTACTCGATGTTGCATCAATGTGGAAGACAAAGAAGGTTCTTTCCATATGTCTGCAGTATACTTACCAGCCAGGAGAAGACTGATGGATGCTGGCAGGGAGCAACCACTGAGGCAGTATTGGATAACTTGGTTGGCAGTGATTGCAAAGCACTATGACATACCAAAAAAGAAATTACAGAGGTGGAAGGACAGGTAGAAAGAGACAAAGAAACCAAAGGAAAATACGATTTCAAGAAAAAGGCAGGGGAGTGATGTCTAAAGTGGCTCACAGGTTAAGAAGGGCAGAGCTGTCTACGAAGAGGTCAGTGAAGACTTTGCCTGACTGCATGGCACTGGAGACAGGTGGAAGGAAGTTTTCTGGGGAGGGGAGAAAACACTGGAGAATTACGTGACCAATGTGGTTATGGAGAGGGTAGTAGCTGTAATGGCAACTAGGGTCAAGCATGCAAATTTATGAAATAAATAATATTAGTTCTAGTGTATATATTGTATTAAAGACCTTGGTAACCTTTGCTATGTAATTTTTTTCCATATCAAAGGACAACACAATCCAAAAAATTGCTATCAAGAAGCAGTAAAATTACATGCTTTGCATCTATTTTGATATTTTACAGAGTATAAAAATGAAAAAAAAATTAATGATAATCAGCTAGTGGATGCTCTTCATATGTGTAAATACAACTCATCCAAGTCTAAATTATGAAACAAAACATTCATATGTGTTGCTTCCTAATTTACAGTTTTGTCTGCTTCATTCCAAGTACATATTTTAAGATTAATAAATAAGCCACTCTACATTCCATTATTCTCACATGATACTACTAGGGCACGTAGGTGTAACATCAGTTTTTCTAATTCCTTCAATTAAAATAATTACGTCAAAGATAAGATACAGTAAGCATATTAATATTTTAAGTAAATATTTGTGCTTGTTTTCAGAATTAGTAGAAACAGGAATTCGGCTATAGTTAGGGTTCTTCACTGGTTCCAAGTGCTGTAATAAAGAAGGAGAAAGGTAAGTGTATGCCGAACTCTAAGTATGTGCTTAGCCTCTCTAACCTGCTGTGAAAGCAGCAAGTTAAGGGGACTAAGTACATACCTAAAGGTAAGCACGTGCTTGACTGTCTTACTGATCTGAGGCTAGAGACAGTGGGATGATGAGGTTTCTGAAAGGGCTGCTGGCACACTCACCACATCCGTTCAGGGATAACAAATAACTTTTTCACAGGCAATTGAAGGGACCAGGGATTCAGTTATGCAATAAATTGGCTTTGGCAGTAAATCCAGTTAAAACTACTTTTTTTCCTCTTAAGCAGAGACTTAATTCTAGTGAACCAGTTCAAAGCATGGCAGTGGTACTGTCAAGACTGCAGAGATGATGAATTTTGGCCTAAGAACAAACACCCTCCAGGGTGCAAGAAGTTATTAAGTCAGGTTCATGGTCAAAGCCATGGAGCTGTATCCTGTGTCCCTTTAAAATGTATTTTGGGGTTAGATACACAAAAACGCTCAGGTATCTAATACTGGCCTGACTCTGCTTGCAGGGGCCCAAGTCTGGACTTGTGATCCTAAAATTCCTGGGTAATTCTGGAGATGCTAAAGATGTTGATGCTAAAATGCATCTTATAGTAGATTTGTAAAGTTCAGCTTCTCTGTACGGCCAGAAACACCTTTATCATCCTTGGCAGCGTTTGGCTTCTGTCTCAGTCTCTTTTGAGATCCACAAATAAAGAGATTTTCAGTCTCTAAGTGGAATGCTGCTGTAGGTACCTGAGATGAAGATTAGAGGGAAGGGGAGGAAAGGGGGAATTAACTCTACTGTCCTTTCATCTAATAGATGAGTGATTGAAAACTTTGTACAGTATATGGCAGAAATTGGGTAAAATACTGAATCGTTAGCATAAGCTTCTGACATCACTTCCTTTGCACATATTGTAGTTTGGTATTCTATGGTATAAAGCAAACGGTCTAAATTCCACATTATACCACACCGGGCTACATAATGAGGTAAACCCCAAAAGAATAAACAAAAAAAATTATAACCGAGAAACCTTCAGGAGATCCTTACAATATTGAAATGTTGCGAGTTTCTTGAAATCTTGAATATTTACCTCAGCAAACCCCGAAGTCTCCCTGTTTTTCCACAAATGTTGAGAAAGTCCAAATACTCTTGCCTCTCAAAAGAAATTGCTCACCCCAGGCAAATAGAAGGCTAGAACTTTGCAAAGCCAGGATACACTCGGTTGTTAGGAACCTGTGTATGTACAAAAGACAACCTGCTTATTAATATTTATAGACGAGAACAGTTAACAAAACACTAAAGCTCCATACTTTTTTGCCATACAATATCAAGCTTGTGAAATATGTGTATACCTACATAAATAGATTGTATTTTCAGCTGGGGGGAAGGGTCAGAGGTGGTGTCTCTGAACAAACAGCTCTCAGACCAGTTCTCCCCCATGTCTTGCACTGCTGCTGCCTCGGGCTCTGTGCTTTTTTGCCTGCTAAGGCCTGCTGCTTCCTCACCAGTTGGATCCTTTGCCATGGCCCGGGCTGCCTCAGGGATGGTGAGGGACCACCTTCACCAGGGCCAGCTAGGCTGTCCTGGCTGTGTGCACACGTGTGGTTTATCTGCCTGACGGGCCCGGGCAGCAAGGCAGAGATACTCTTCTCACTTTCTTATCTTTCCCAGTAACCGTGACCTGCATCACCTTGCCTGAGTGCATCAGATTTGCTACCTCCGGGACCTGGCGCAGGCGGCTGGAGTCAGGTGTTTGGTCCAGCTCCTGATGCTTTTACATTTATCTCTGCTTACCCATCCAGTCACTCTCGTGACTATCGATAGCACAACATGCGGAGGCGAGGTGCTGTGACTCCTCAAGCCTAGGCTTTCATAGGGTTGTGTCTGAACAGTGCTGTACAGATCGGGGTTGCTACAGATCCCTGGGTTTAGTTGCGACTCTAACTCTTCAAGAAGTATGCAAGGAAGGGGCCACATATAGCGCATAAAAGCCTTGAAACTTCCCACTGATACTCAAAATCCCCTGCTCAAGGGAACTGCTGGTCTAGACTGGTGCCTTGTTGTGGTTTTGGGGCTGCTGTGGGGCTGCCCTCATCTAGCGCTCTGCAAATAGTCCCTCCAGTACTTCCCCTTGAGCTCACCTCTCCCAAGGGACAGACTTTGTAAATGGTGTTGTTAATTGAGGAGAGCAAAGCGTTTATTTAGCGTGAGAAGGAGCTGAGAAACATTTTGTGGGTCGCAATGAATGGCTGAGACCATCACTCAGCGACACAAGGATCACAGAAGACAGTGGGAAACAAACGATTTCAGCAATTCTAGGAAGCATCCTGGTGTGGGCCGAAAAGGATTCGCTAAGGCTGGCCCAAGGTGTTCTGCGATATAAGTTGTGGGAGTCCTGTCTGCTAGGTGTAACCTGGAGCTCTAATTTGTATGTACAAACACAACCAGCACTCAGAGGAAATGTTAAACATTTCTTCCTTGCTCTGAAAAATGCTGAAATCATTAACTGTTAAAATCAGAAGTGTTCACAAAGCAAGAACTTTATTGAATTCTCATTATGGAAACTGTTTTTGGAAAGACAGTGTCACAAATGTTAAATCATTCTGCTTAATTGAAATGGCAGGAAAGGAAGGCTACTGAAGTTTAATGTAAACTGAAGTAAAAATGATTTTTTTGCACAAAAACATGAGACTAAAATTTTCAGCTTTATCCATACTACATTGTTAATAAGTTAGTGCTTTGTGTAAAATCTTTGATATCTGAGTATATGGACAAGAAAAAATGGCAAAATGTCCAATCTTGACAGAATAGAAAGCATATTTCCTCAATAGTCCTACATGTGAAACAGGAACATCATCATTTCACCTAGTTTTGAAGATTTTTTCCACAACATGTTGATGCTAGAGGTTTTTCAAAGGAATTACTGCCGGAATTAACATGAGGAAAATTGTAGTATCCTTCACAAACTCTCAGAACAGCAAAGACAAAATCATGTTGAACAAGGGGAACTTTCAAATTGTATTTTGTGCTTACAATACCTAGATTTCCTTATGCAAAACTTCTTGCAGAGGATACATCAATCCACGCTGCAAATTGATGAAACACTCCTTGGCATGTGTAGAAATTCCCTTCAAACTACAGAAGCTGGGACTGGCAGGGTTAATATTGTCATTGATGATTTCTGAGTCTGAACTGAGCCTGATGCAAGGCCACATCTGGCAGGTAATATTTTGGCTGCCTCCTTACCTCTCCTGATGGAAAGTTTCCCTTGCTTCGGCAGGTGGGAAGACCTTCAAGACCACCCCACCACTCACAGGAGCACAGTGCATTTTTCTCTTTGACATGTAGTAGGTGACACAGCTAGAAAGATTGCCTGACGTGTCCCAGTATCAAACCCCTTTTCAGCTGCCTAAAATTCAGACAAACTGTAATATTAAAGAAGGATGTGCTTTTTCCTTGTATCAAGACAGAAAGTCAAGATTTTGCAAACTTTCATAAACCATATATTGAAAAAGCCCAGTCTATGAATTTGGGACGTTTCACAGCAATGCTCCACTCCTGTATCAACAGAGTCTGACACTAACTCAGGAAAGGCACTAGTTAATTTTGATTTCTCAGAGCCCTCTTCAGTTCTGTTGTCGTAATTAGAAAGTCAACATTTACCCACATCTATCATGAGACCTAGGAAAACTATTAGTTGCAAACAGCTGATTTGTTGAATTTAGCTCTCTTTCCTGACTGTGGTTGATCGACAATTACATTTTAATTTCTATTAATTTTATTCACTGTATAAATTCTTCCGTGACTTGTTCATGTGAATATATTTCACCCTATGTATTGCTTACAGATGTATCTGAGTTTTTGTGAGTTGTAATTCACTATTCAGTTTGTACGTGAAGGATCGTTTGAGTCTCAGTCTATTGTTTTTGGTCTCTAGGTGAATAGTCTTCAAAAATGTAAAGTCATTTCAAGATGACTTCTGCAGACAGTTTGGAAGCTTGTTGGAAACAAAATTCACAGGAGTATTGTTTCACTGTCTTTTTTAATATAAATTTATGAACAAGCGTTTCTCCTATATACGTGCATGCAAAAACCCCTGACAAACTCCTATTGAAAACAACAGAAATATTCTAACTAAAATAAAAAAGAATCCTGTAAAGTTCATGGTGGTTAAAACAAAAAAAAATTGTTGTCCGATTAAATGGATGGAGGGTTTTAGTTAATTTTTGTCTTACTTGGATTCTTAACACTGATCCACAAAAAGACGGTCCATCTCTCCTACCTCCCCTCATCATTCACACACCTGTAGGCATCTCTCTGGTCTCAGAGACACCTCAACAATTTTTTAATGTCCTTTCCTAATGACAGCATTGGGAAGGCTGAGTTGTTTTGTTTTGTTTTGTTTTTTCAAAAAACCCCACCACAATATTGCAATGCTATTTCAGAAATGCAAAAAGGACACAAAAAGAAGACGCGTTTCTTTTCCTGAAGAGTCTGAAGTCTGCTGAACAGAGGGAAGCTTAATGCTAAAAGCAGCCCACTAGGCACTCAGCACTGTTTGCCTGTGGAGGGGACACAACTGCAAACCATCAACCTGAGGTCACCACTGACTGCAGCCCATGCCAAAACAGCTTGGCCAGGCTCTCCGGTGGTTTTTAATGGCAGATTCCGTGCATTTCTTTTAGCCAGTAGCGTGGGCCAGCTCTCGGCACCGAGTGCGTTAATCCTGAGCTGCGTCACGATTCTCTCTCCAGCTGCCAAGGTCTGTGGGGAAAGGCATCCTCAGGTTAAGGGGCCCGGATGGCGTCCTGCCACTGCCGTGTGCTAGGAAGGCTGGAAATGTTACCAGAAATGTTATTCTGGCAAGACGTTGTTTGTAGAAGCGTGTATAGGTGTGTACATGCGTCTGGCTGTAGGGCCAGGTTGTGGCGCTGAGAGCTGGGAGCCGTTGCCATGGTGACGCCGGCAGAACGGAGCCGCGGTATGGGGAGCGCGGCCCTGCCAGCGATCCTATCGATTAAACGCTCTTTTTTGTATTATGATTTTCATATTTTCATTTATCTATCTATCTATTTATTCATTTTTAGGGCTGTGGGGAGAGCGGCCTGCTGGAGGGCAACACTCAGGGCCTTTTGCCGTCCTCGGGAGCGGGCGACTCGCCTTGTGCGCTTGTTCTCCAGGGTGAGGCCTCCCCACCGCACCACACGCAGTAAATAATCCATGTTGTCCCGGTGCCTACCCCCACCTCTATCTGTGCCATCCTTACGGCAGGCTGTGAGATGCGCTCGGAGGCAAAGTCAAGTTGTTTTTGTGGTGTTTAGTGACGGCACTCCGCAGTGGGGCAACGCTAGAGCCCCACTTGCTGGCTCTCCTAAAGCCGCTGTCGGCCTGCGGACACCTTGGGTTGTCCCACAGGGATTCCTTGGATGATGGGTAAGGACCTTACTGCTGGAGGAATGGCTCGTGTAATATTCATTATCCTCAGCCTGACCTCAGCGTGAGGATTCAGTGACCCCCTCTTAATAACAGGGCACCCCTCACTCCCAAGCCTTGTGACCTGCGCAGGCGCGTACATGCCTGTGCGGTCATCTTGCCTCCCCCATCTCGGGGACATGACAGGGTACGGTGCTGCAATCTGCTGGTGGATCTGTTACTAAAGGAATTCATGCATCTTGCATCTTGAAGATGCATTATTAATGCCTGGACAAATCACATCAGGTGGAGCTCAGCAAGTCCCTGGCACTGCAAAAAGGAACAAAGGCTGGTTCTACAAGAGAGAGAAGGATGAGACAAATTATAGCAGCTGGGAGTTTCTTGTCAGTAAGATGGCATAAAAACAGAAATGCTAAAATTGTTTGCACATAAGGCAAGCTTATGTTTTTATTGGGAAGGAAATTATACATTGCACTGTGAAGAAGATACTTTATTTGTATCCTAATAAATATCACGTTGTTGGGCATCTTTGAATCTCATGGCAAACTGGGCCAGCTTGCTGGCTTCCAAATTACTTACAAGCACAGTTTTATTTAGTATCTGGAAAGGACTATAAAGACGGGATTTACTAGCAGAGGGCCCGCTTCTCGTCTCCTTGAAGTCAATGGCAAGACTCCCATTCACTTCAGCAGTAGCAGGATCAGCCCAGAGTTTGCAGCAATCTTCTAGAGGGAAGGAAGCAACACTGCCTGTGACAACACATGGGAAGGCACAGACCCCAGCCTCCGGGGCAGAGAGCAATAGTTCTTCATCTCTCTACCTCTTGATAAGAAGATCTAATTTGCCCAGCACGGGCTTTGATGCCAGCTCATATTTTTGTCCCCACAGAGCGAGTATTTAGCCAAAATCTGGGCCTTGCTGGCTTCGTTACATTAGGATGAGGAGGATGATAGGAGCCCAGGATTTCTTCTGGAACAGCCCTGTTTATTTACAGAGGGTGCATGTAAAGTACTATTACAGCAAGGCAGAAGTACACAAGGTAGTTTCTTGTCTGGAATTTAAGTCTTTCTTTAGTGAGCACTCAGCCAGGAAGAACTGTATTTTGGCTTCACATCATGACAATACACCATTGCATACAATTCTAGCAGGTAATTTTCCCAATGTTTTCTCCTTTCTCATTATTTTTCACTCCCTCACACATCCACCTACAAGCATACAATCCTCAGCTGTTTTACTCACAATCTTCACCCAGGAAAACTGCTGGGTCTGCTCTCTGCTACTGCCATTTCTACACTTGCCTTGTCAAGCTGAGCCATGCTCTGGGCAGTGACTTCAATTGTTTCCATTGCCACTAAATTAAAGGGCACTTAATTGTTGTTCCAGTTAGTCTTTAAAAAAAATCCATTAAAAAACCCTCCTGACTTTCACCCACCCTATGTTTTGCGATTGCCTTTTCAGCACATCAGTGCATTATTTTTTACTCCAGACTGACCGACTGGAAGCCAGTATTTTCTTCCCTAAGAGCCTCTAAGGGCACACTGGTAATTTGTGTTTAGCTGACAAAAAACCCCCAAACACTTCCAGACGTCTTCTACCAACTTGCTCTTTTTTCTCCCTCAGTATATGACGCTATAGGATTTCTATCAAAACTATTTATCTAAATATTAAGAAAACAAACAGTTGACAAAAATGCTTAAAAAGAAACTAAAGTAATTATTTTATCACTGAGACAGTATGAAATCTGTTTCCTGTAAGTCACTGAAAACAGACCAAGCCTTTGGTATGAAGTGAAGAGAGGAGAGTATTTGTTAGAGGTCCATATGACACGGTAGGAGATTATTGAGATATCTCTAGCCATCACTATAGTGATAATCACTCCCTCAGAGCACAAGATAAAGCCCCCCAAGAAATAGGACCCAATGAGGACGGGGGATAACAGAGAAAGGACAAACCAGGCTGTTTTCACTATAGCAAAAAGTAGAAGATATGTCTCTGTCATTCTTTAGTGCATTGGCAAGCTGACAGGGGTAACCTGGTTTTTGCCAGAACTGGATGGATGACTGAAGACCATGACAGAGGAGCATTGGTGTGAGGATTATGTACGGGCAGGTATGCACTGAGGACACTGGGGGATTATAGATTACCTACATACCCAGCCAGGAGATGTATCTGTGGTTCCTGAGAACATCTGCTCAGTGTTCACAGACAACCAAAAATGTAGTGTTAGTACATAAAAGAAAAGGACTTGAAAATAACACTTCAGATATTTAAGATACTGTAATATAAGGAGGAGAAGCATCGTGGCATACAGTGCTGTGTTCAGGATGAATCAAACACTACTGAGAAAAGTTTGTTATTGGGAAACGGAGGAGGCCATGATCAGTACATCAAAAAGGACTGACAGCGTGGGGAAGCTTTGTGTAAGGAGAACCTGCGAAGATGAAGCCATTTAGATGTTGCAGCTCTTAAGCAGGGAGTCTCCAGTCAGCTTTCTGTGGGACTGAAGAACAGCAGGGCACTTAAGGTAGTCAAAAGCATTTAGAGAAGTCTTCACCTGAAGGCCATGCACACTGGCATGTTGCATTTGCTCCTGTACTCAAGGCCCAGGCAGAGTTACAACACTCATCAATACGTCTTGTTTCCTTCAGTAAAACTCTGGTTTGATTAGACCCAAAGTGCTTCTTCTGCTCACTGCCTAAATTCTGAAAAGAGGATTTTATTTTATTAAATCGCAGACTAGTGATTTCTAGCCCATTAAAAAGGGGCATTTTTCCAAAGCTGCTTCTCTGTAATCTGTCTGTTAAATAAGAATCTTCCTGGTATCCTAAAGGAAATGACATTCTGTTTAAACATGTTACCTGCTGATCTAGTAGAGAAGCAGGCCAGCAGTTTTTTTGTTTGGTTTGTGTATGCATGTGTGTGCAGTTGTTTTGTGGCTCCTGGGTAATGTTATCCATATTTTTCTGTTTGGAGAATCACTTTTCCCTACGCACTCACGAACCAACATGAAACCACCTAATTATATTTTCATAATCATGATTAAAAACCATCTAAATTATCCTGCTTGATGTACTCAAAGAGTTTGTTGATTGCTTTTTGATGTGTATTAGAGCTTTTTGCAGAGCCACATCAAATGGTTTGCTCCACAATGAAACAAAAAAAATCTTGTAATATACATATGCACATCTTTAAAAAAAACATATATAATTTATATCCTGCTAATTAAGCTACATCAAAACCAAGTCTATCACCATGAAATAATTGTGTAAAAGCTACTCACCTATTACAAGAACATTAATTTCCACTTTACTTTTTCTTTTCAAAATATCGATTTTATCTTATACAAGGCAATTCAGCATTTCAAAGCCTCAGAGTCTCAAAGTGTTTTTCCACATCCATGGAGACCTTAAATCTTGAATACAAAATCAAGTTTCAGAATAGAAAACTCAAGTAATTAATATTTTTGTGTAGAATACGCTCCTTCTGCATAATGGATCACAAACATTTAAATTTTCTCTTTGTGTTGTTTTCAGATCTTAAATATGCCACACCAGATCTTGACAAAAGTTCTGTCGGCTGCATTATGGCCCATTTTACCAGGAGACCATGACAAGGTATAGATGTAAGTTTGGTGCTGATCAGGTAAATCCCAAAGACTGTGTTACGCAACATCATGCAGAGGTTCAGAATTTAGTGGAGGCTGGGTTTCCTCAAAGCAGTGAAGGACTTTATTAGATCATTCATGAGCATGTTGAAGTTAAGGTTTGCTTCATGATTGTCCAGAGCTAGTGACAAAATTAGCGCTCATCCAATAATAAAAATAAAGTACTCCAGGAAAACAATTAAATAATTCAAACTCTGCCTACTTGATATCAGATCTGTTGTAATATCAAATGTTCATGCAAAATAAATCTGTAGGCGTGTCTGTAAGAATGGAGCTCAAGCGGTGATGCTTTGTTACAGTTCGGTGGCCAGCACTCTAAGGCAAAAATCACAGAGGTTGATCACACGTGCAAAAGCATCCTCCTCCACTGCCACCTTCCTTAGCTCTGTGTTTGTGTCTGTGTGTGTAGGCTGTCTCTCCTCTCTGGAAACCTGTAACACACTGCCATGTAATCTGTGGTATCGGTGACAGCTATGGGGTATTCAAGTACAGCTCTGTTCATCCATGTGTTTCCAGTTTGACTTTCAGTAAATGTTTAATGATCCTTTTCAATTACTGGGCCCAACAGTATTTGACAAGAATGCACCTTGTCTAATACTAGCACTTAGAAGTGCATTTTTGAGCTAGCACTTAGCATCCACAAAGTTGTCATGATATTTGTGAATGTACTCTCAGGTTGATCTTAATGACCCCATTACAAAGGTCTTCTCATGCCTTGCTGTGTTATCATCTCTCTTTGCTTGACTTTACTGATAAAGAGCGTCAGAGTTCACCTGGAAACACTCTTACACTCAACATCCTGGATTCAAGCCCTAGAAGGACGTTGGCTCTACTGCCATGGCTGTAGCCATTGGAGAAGTAGGTTCCTCATATGAGATCATGTGAGACTGATCCTTCAGCTTTTCTGGCTGTGTCTGATCTCACCTGTGGCCCATGTGTCTCATGCTCCACTCTGCTGCGTGTCTCATGCATCTCTCAGCCTCCACACAGGGCAATGGTTTCAAGTATGGAGTGATCTTGCTCTGGCTGCTGCTTCTGAGCTTGATGTCCATGAGAGCCAGGGCTTGCTGCAGGAGAGGCTGTGTTCTACAGGCAAGGCATAGGCCCAGGTATCAGGATACAGCCTGTACAGAAGACACTCAGAACTATAAAATGACAGATGAAGGAATATTTCTATTCTAATGACTTGGCTAAATACTTGGCAAGTAGGCAATTAAATAAGCTGTTGGGGGATGTGGCTACAGAGCTGTGACTGCCCCTTTACCTGGCATCCAAAGGTATTTTCTGTAGTTCTGAAGACAGACAGTGAATTCCCCCTTTAATGTTATGCTCACATCTGCTCTCTCTTAACTACCATCCCTTCAACCCATCAGGTAGAAAACAGTTTGTCTGCAGTAATGGACAAACAAGGGGATATGGCAACCTATTAACAGGTTAACAGGCTCTGGAGATGCTCTCGAAGCATGACCAACATAGCCCGGCTCGACTAAGCTCCTTGTAAAACTCTCTGAAGGTTTCACATTCTTTTAAAGGACTTCTGTAAAACTTCAGCTTCTGTATCTTACCAAAGTAGATGGTAATGTCTTTTTCTCCAGCTGTAGCTCCTTGCACCAGATACTGCTGGAGACAGATGAGATTTGGGGCTCTATGCCAAAGGCTTAGGGGCTGTGATGGATTTTCATCTACTGCCACTCACTGACTTCATGCCCACTGTCAGGACCCAGGCAGGTTGAGAATCAGCAGACAGACCCCACAGACAGCTCCCCCAAATTTTGTCGTGACTCAGGTACACACACAATGACAACAAACTTAATTCTCCAAGAATCAAAGAGATTTCAGGTTTTTCACACCGGAGGTGCTGTCTCTTAGTGATGATGGAGCAGTGAGCATGGAGGGAGAGTCGACAAACCCGTGATGGTGCTGGATATTTGCCTTTACACCTCTAATCCCTGCTGGTGAAGTGATAGAGCGGTTTCCATCCTGGGAGTGGGAATGGTCCCTCACATCGCCTAAGGTGTCCTTGGTGAATTGCATGACTGGGACACCATTTAGGAGTTTCTCACACAGAAACCTGGCCCTTACACCCAGACAGGTGCAGCACAGCCTCTCCAGTGAGGGTATTTCCTAGGTAGAGAGTCAAGAAGATTTCTAAAGCTAGCTGGTGGCTTTCAGATAGAAACAAGATAATATTTCCTTTATCATATGCAGCCAAGTGGAATGTATAGACAGCCACCATTCATTTAGCAAGAGCAATTCAATTTCTAAGAAGTAGAATAGACAGTAAAAAGCACACTATGACTTAGGGTCATTTAAGCAGATAGCACTGAAGCAAAACCTATGATTAAGAGCAGCAGTTATTTTTATATATACGTTATTACATATTATTCAAATTAATTGCAACTGGAAAAATAATGCATCTATCACATTCATTTTCTATTTATTGTCTTTTAAATAAGCCCTACAAATGTTATGAAGAGTTTGAAACAGCTGATAGCGTGACTATCCTATCTGCAGCCAAATAAGCATTTTTTTTATTAGACCTCATTTTATAAATGGAATGTGGTCTTCAAGTTTGAATTCAATCCTCTGCTCAGCACTAAGCCGTATATTGGAGACGTACAGCATTTAAATGTTGCCAAGGTACCTTTGCAACCAGAAGGGCAAGGGAAAGTTCAGTTCTGTAAAGTGAAGGCTTAGATTCTGAAGAGTAGAGCCAAATCTGTGGAGAAAATCCTAAAATTGCAAATACTGTGGGTTTAAATTGATCCTAATAATGCATTTTATTATTTAGATGTAATAAAAATTCAAATGGCGTGAAAAATAGTAAAACCTCTAGTTTAGTGAGAGACTGAAGTGTTTTTAGACTATGCTACATGAATGCCAACAGATGCAATAGAGTTTTCATAGCTATTCATCTAACATTTGCAGAAAGATATTAACAATATATCACCCTTCACTGCCAGCTGCAAACACATAATATCATTCACCAATTATGCATTTAGGTTTTGGGAACATGAGACATTTTTTTGTAATGCTAATACCAAGACCATGTGTCCAGAGATATTGAACAGAGACTCTCTGGTCCAATCCTGATCTCTTTGATATTTCTATCGACATCAAAAGCTAGAGCCATATGCAGAGGGTTTAACACTGCCATCTGCAGATTGCTATCAAATTTGCTGGGTTTTCTCACTGTTACAAGACCGTGTTTTCACTTAGAAAATCACAACAGTTAAGTTGTTGCCCTTTTCATTCACTGCTGGTTAACCAAAAGTCTGCTGGACACCCTCTGGTGGAGTTTTTCTAGGAATGCTACTCCAGGCGTTTTGTCAAAATACCTTTTTTTTTTCATCACGCCTCATTATTGACCTTTACGCCCACGAGGAGGCTGTGAGTAACCAATCTGAGCCAAATAAGCACGAGGCTATTGAAGATGATGTGCATGTCCTGTATTCTAGGACTACTCATGAGCAGTAAAACTCAGGGCTGATATCTTCCTTTCACTTAATAAAATTGCCAGAAGGGAAATACTTTCGCCATCAGAACGGCTATGTGAACAGATGAATTAGGATTAATAGGCATTTTTAATGAGCTTTCTAAGTTGGTTATAACAGAGAAGGTATTATCACATGCTTGTGTTCCCATAATGCCACCCCAGCACGGAAAAGATGGAAAAGAGCGAAGATTGGAGACAAACGACTTTACATAAATACGTCATGTGTACAAGAGAGGTATCACAGTAAAAGAATCTGAAAAGCACTGCATCAAATGTCTAATACCTACAGTGGCATCCATGGGATGTTTTAGTAAGGATGGGTGTGTCCACAGCAAAACCCAGAACCTGCTACAGAGATTGGTGAGCTACCAAAAACCTGACTAAGCAAGTCCGTGTGGCACTGTGCCAAGCTGGGAGTTACCAGCCTGGGCTTCAGCCTGGGATATCCTGCATTGACGCTGCACTGAACCTGAGGCATAGAACCATGGGTCTTGTACGCAGTCAGCTTTGGAGTTGCTCCACTGTACTTCTAGCTCTATTGTGGGTAATGTCTGCTGGAAAGATGTAGACCCAGGTGATTTTGATTCTCTTGCAAGCTCTGGTGACTGTCTACAGTGTGACATTTACCACAAATCGTTACCATTCTTTGTTTTCATATGTAAAATTAGGGTAAAAGAATAAACATTTCCCTTTGTAAAATGTATCTGATTTTATTTTTTAAAAAAACCCCACCGACCATATGAACTGGTATTTGAAACATTCTTTGATTATTAATTTATTCTTGATAAAGATTCTGAGTAAGAATTTTAATTAAAAGAGAGAATGAGTAAATAATCCAATTATGAGAGTTGTAATAAATCAGTTCTAGCAAGTTTCATTGTCTATCCATTCTTAGGGGCTGATATTTAACTAGGCACTTATCTGCTTCAGCAACAGTAGCATAACTTTACAAGAGAATTTATTTTTCAGAGGGAAGAGCAGACCCCATAAATGAGATATTAATATTTTCTTCATTACAGAGCAAGGTCACATGCAGCTGCATTTTCAAAACCCAGGTGTTCTGCACTTCAGGCAGTAGGTGCTCAAGCAGATCTCTGCATGCTGCTCTGTCTGGGAGTTTTCAACAGTTATCTTAAATGCTGATGTCTTCTAAAAATATGACCATATAATTACATGCTCAGATACTAAGAGTTGTGATGATGGTGACTGGAGGCATGTGTACTGATTCCCTGCTGGACACTTGGAAATTAGCGGTCCTTGCCTTTACTTCTCAACGGGATTGCTACAAACATTGGCCTGTGGTTACAGATGACTTCCTTATTCTCTGCCTAGCAGAGGCGGAAAAATGATGCACCCAATTACTACTGCCACTTAAAAAAAAAAAAGTGCACAGTTCATTAGTTTGAATGGGTGTGTGGTTCGGACCTAGTGTGTGATTTACATATTATAATGAGTCATTAGCATATGCTAATCACAAGCCTGAGCCTGGCCCTGGCACTTCTGAAAGCTGCTCTGTAGATGCTGGCTAGTTTGGGCTGTGCTTTGGATGCCAGTTTCGGCTTCAGGCAGCAGCCTGGGCTGGTTGGTTCCAGACTTGGTACCAGGCAAAGTCTCTGCATTTCTCTGTATGGGAAGGGCTGCTGAATCAGGTTCGAATGCAAGTAGAGGCTTTTGGAGGGAAGCATGTTGCAAGAGGGCAAAGGAGATTTCTGGGGATCAGTCACTAACTAGGCAACCCTTAGTGATCTGCAAGAGAAGCCGGTCAGAAATGGATGGAGACCTGCAGACTTTTCCTAAACATGACAGCAATGTCTAGTCCATTCAGCAAGAAGATGCTACCAGAAAAAAAGCAAAGTGTCAACCTCCTGGAATGGTAGCTGAAAATCTATACTGCAGACCCTGAAAGCTCCGTGAGTAAGAACAAAATACGTTGAAGCTGAATTTTTTGCGTGCCCCACACTTCTAAAAATATTTTGAAATTGGTTCACTTGTCTCAGGGTACACTCTTCACAGTTTCACCTGCATTTGCTGCAGGAGGGACACAGCTTCTCCCAGGCTTACCTTCCACCTGCCACCACAGAGCAGACAGCAGGGGACCCTGGCTGCCCCTCATGTCCTGAAGGAGGGCAGAGGAGGGATTTGTTTGCCTCCATCTGAGCCTAATTGAGTGCCTTGGCTGCTGCCTTCTAGGACGGAGTCACTAATCCCTTGAGCTGCTTTCTTTCTTTCCCTTGAGATTTTAGAGTATCCCAAATGGCTCTAGTTAGTGCTGTTCCCGAGATAATTTGCGTTTTGGTTTTGGCCAAACCTTTTCTCCCTGGGGTACATCCACCATGCCTTATGGCATTTTTCATATTAGGAAATATGGTTCAGCAGGCATGAGAGCTGAGCATGGGAGCCGGCGTTCAGGGGAGATAACTCCACCTCACCTGAAATGTTGCTGATGGTTCTCTTTTCTTTTGCACTGACCGCAAGCTGCCAGAGGAGTGGAGCAAGGCCAAGCACCTGCCATTCTCACACTTTTTTGGAGGCTATTCCCATCTTCTGCAGTCTGAAAGCGCTGGGTGCAACAGTACATTTCTGCTTTGTGTTGATAGTCTTTTCCCATTGACAGTGTCTCCTGTCATTACACCTGTCTGGATAAGAAGTGTAGAGGGTGAGGTGTGGAAGGTGCCTGGTTGTAGGCACAAATTCAGAGTAACCTTCGCAATGTGCACCCAGTCCTTCCAGCCATGTTCACCTCTCCTGTGTAATGGGAGAGGAGTTGACTGGAAGAGGTTCTCGCTGTGTGCCCAGTGCTGCAGCCCTTGTTATCACCTTCCCAGCTACTGGTGCCCCTGCCCACCTTCCATCTGGGCTGTAGAGAGGAGCCAGAGTCAGTGCTGATAACCCTCAATACTCAGAGATCACATGTTGAGCACTTATCAATCATGAAATTATCATTAAAACCCCAGAATATTAAAAATAGTACATTCTTTGTGCCTTTTGGCTTTGGAACCACCAGCAGTCTAGGATTTTTCCTGCAAGCATTAGATATTGCTGGAGAGGAGGAAGGTAGGGAGGAAGGGAGCACACTCACACAAGGCTTCTGACTTCAGGGGCTAGCAGATAACAAATGTTATGGAATAGGTTATAAAATTTGGCAATGCTGCAATGTCCGTGGGCAGAATAAAACAGACAACAGAGGGCTGAGCCTAACAGAAGCTTTCATTTCTGTTGAATATGTTTTCTTTAATTCCTCCTGATCCCAATCTCCATTCTGTTACACACAACCACCCAGAAAACCATCTTTAACTCCATGTTTGCTCATCCTGAGATTTCTCTGCCCACTACCAGAGATGATGGCTGTTATTACGTGACTTTTCATATAAGTTTCACTGCAGTCGAAGTATCCTGTTTTTCAAACAAACTTCTATCAAGTAGAAGTGATTAGCCAAATTAATGTGAAGTTAATGTCCCAAAGCAGCACAATTTGTTCTCAGAACTTCATGCGACATTTAGCTAACAGCTTAGAGAAAGGGTTCCGTTTGATAAAGTGATCAGAAAGAGTCGCAGCAATGAGCAGGGCTTGGTATAATTTTTTCACTACCATAAATTCAAGAATAAGTTTTAAATAATGTATTTAGCCAGGCAAGCATATGAAAAAAAAAAAAAGACAATTTGGAAAGTTTCTTGCTGTTTCCATGCTGCATCTTGGGAAAATCAGCAGAGAACAATGCTGGGGATGGAGGGAGATTTTAGGCCGGGGAAAGCCAAAATGCCAAACTTGAGGTGGAGGTTCAAGTGCTTCAGCCATTGACGTGTTGACACTGACAGGCCTGCAATGAAATAGCTCACTGCTCATCCTGATGTAATAGTCTTTTGCTTATAGAAACCTATGCCAAGTCATGTTTGGAGCACTAAAAGTCTGTCATAGGACAATGGATGTCAGCTGTTTCTGAAAAGGCTCTCAGAAGAGAGTATCCTAAAGCATGCTGAACACTTGTTAGTGATCTTTCCCACGGAATAAACCCAGGCAGAGGCAAGGCTGGGATGCCAGCCCTTTTGCAGGTGCATTGCCTAAGCTGCCTGGGGAAGCTCACAGAACACCTGTTCAGGCAGTACCTGACTGGAGTTGAACCACTGCAATTAGTCTCTCATTTTAATGAGCACCAGAGTCAGTCACATCTTTTTTAAATCACCCCCTTGTGATTTTATCCTTTGAAGTGCTGTTAATCCTCCACTACCCGCAAGATCTGTGAGGAAATGGTTCGCAGTACCACTCAGGTGTGCTGGGCAACTTGTAAGATCAGGCCATGCCTGTATGGTTTCTTCTTTATAGTTTTCATGGTCTACTTCATCTGCAAAAGGGACCCTCTTTCAGGGACCATCTGCCAAGTGCCAAAGTGGTCGACGGTTCCTGTAACATGGCTGATTGACTGTTTGACCTGGGATGGCCCAAAATGTCAGTGTGGCCGTTCCAGATAGACGGTTTTAAACGAACTCATAGAAATCTCCTCTCAATTTAAACATGCATCTTCTTTGCAAGGACAACTCCGTGTTCTTTAAACCCAGACTTCACACTTGCCCCACACTCCTTGGACTCATCACCTAACTGTGAATCGCTCTGTCCATTTACCTCAGCTAATGCGGATGAAGTATAAAAAAGCTTTCAGTATAGTAAATGTTCTGTGGATGAATGTCTGTCTGTCGAGTAGAGCAATTCTGCTTGCACTTCAATTATTAAGGAAATCCTGCAAATTAGCGTTCCATCAGCTACAAATCCAGCAACTTTGTGTGAAGCTTTTAAGAACATATTCCGTGGTCAGATGATTGCATATTGGGCTAGAACCAAAAGCGATTAAATGTTGAAATTAGAAGCCAATGAAATAAGCTGGGATTCCTAGAAAATCGGCGCACAGTTTATTGTAAATTTCATTGTGAATTTTTTAGGCACTAAGTAGAAAAAATTACTGTTAATTACATGTAAATTGAGATACTGGAACTAATCCACTGAAATTAGTGGGATTTTTGCCATTGATTTCCACAAGACCAGGATCAGGCCTGCTCTGAGCAAGGAAGGGGAGGTGGAAAATTAATGCCTTGAAGAAGAAAGACTAGGCCAGATCTCACTATCAAAATGACAGATAGCTCAGTGAGTAACCAGCTGTTGACTCTTTTTTCTCTCCCCTCTCCAAAAAGGCATAATTGACTGAATAGCTGTGCCAAGCTCAAGTGATACTTCAGTTTAAAAAAGTTAAATTTTGTTAACACAAAACATTAATAACAAAGTTCAAACCCAGAAACTTATTTCCTGAATGCGTGCTGATGAAACGTTTGGTAACTGGCACAAGGAATAGAAATCCAGTCTGCAATGGAGTGTCAGTAGAAAGGTTGTGTTTACTGGAAGTGCTGCTGTGGGATGCTCTGGTCTTTCCTGCCTGCCATAGAACACTGCAACCTGAGTGTCAGACAGAGATACTGCAGCCTGGAGCCAAGTAAGCATCCTTACTGTGGATATAGGTTTCTTAAGAACAGTGAATATCTTCAGGTAATGTAGGGACAGAACCTCAGAATTAATATAAAAGTCAGCTGCATTTCAGAGTGAAACAACTGCAAGCTAAAGAAAGAATTTTTACTTTCCAACATTCAATCTCAGTGTGTATTTACCTAGCGCAGCATTTGGGAATAAGTAGGCACAGTTTATGTATCAATTATTGATGGTGCTGTAACCCCATCCATGGTGGGCCAGAATGCACAAATGGCCTTTGCACTTTTAAGGTACAACCATCCAATATTGATCTCTATTTCCTGTACTGCTTAACCTCATGGAAAAATCATTATCAGTTCACATTTATGGAGGCAGAGATTCCCTAATTCTGCTTTTTCCCTTTCCTGGACTTAGCACAGCAACCAAGGGCAGAATGAGGAGAGAAGTTAATAATGACTTTGAGCTGTCACTGCACCATATTCTCAGGCTACTGGAGATCCTGGGCAAAAATTCATCCTGAGACTGGCTCTGCACCACTCTAGCTGAGTCCTCATTTCTGAGGACTCATTCAAGCAGTGACAGCCGTCAGCCATAGCTTACCAGCCACGCTGCTCTTTTTTCTGCTGTTGCATATGCCAAACACTGGTGAAAGTGTCTTTACCCAGCCTGAGAATTCCCTTACATACGGTAAATTCTCCAGAGGCCCTTTATGCATGATTTACAGCATCATTATGCTATCACACAGCCATAAAACCAATAAAGTCCCAAGCACTGAAAGCAAGACTCACACAGGCTCACACTTTCCTCTGACTGTACCTCCAGAATATATACATATATCTGCAGCACAAACTGCCTCTCCCCACCTCCGTGACCCAATGCGATGCCCTGGCAGGTTGCAGCAGGGTGTCAACTGGGTGCACACTGCATGGGATGCCCCTGAGGGAGAAGAGGGATGAAGAGTCCCCAGCAGATGCGGGGGTACCTGCAGGGTGGCCAGATGACAGAGTTTGCATCCAGGTACTGTAGCTTTTGCCACTTCCACTAATGCTAGAAAGTTTTCTTCCATCCACAGGTAAGCCATTGCACAGTCTCAGTTGCCAAAAAAGAAGCCTGAGAATCCAGGCAAATGTGAATTAAACACGAGTGCTTGAGTACCGCGTTATGACAAGCATATTTCCATCCATTATTTTCAGCTATCCAGCAAGAAATCATTTTGATATCACTGGCTAACTCTATATATTCACTCATTTGAATATAATGACTTTGGTTTCATCTGAAGGCTTAAAATTCCTCCGAGCAAATTGGATTTTTTTTTAAATCTTTGCAAATTGAAAAATTTAGTAGCAACGGTTGATTTCCTATTTTGATGGGTACATTGCTCGCTAAGCTATCTCTCAGGCAGCATATATCACCTAAAGTGTGAACTTCTATAAGCACAAATTATTCCTGATACTGAGATACCTTCTTTTTTTTTTTTCCCTAATTAGTAAACTTAATTTGATTTAAATGGCAGTTCTGCTGAGGTACTTGTATTTATTCCACTTTGAATTCACAAATGTTCTGAAAATGTTTTCAAAATATTAAATGAAGCTGTAAGTTTCCTGTGGTCAAGCAAAAAAACCCCAAACAAACCCAACCAACCAAACAAACAAAACAAACCCCAACCCACTAATTATTACTTCAACATGATATTCCCAAACATTTTGAGAGGCCTTGTTTTGCTTTGCTTTTGCTTTATTCACAGGCTCTGATTTTTTAGGTCTGGTTACCCTTTTCTGTGGCAGAAAATCACAAGTTTCAGCTACAATGACCCAAGCAAAACATAAATCTCTTTATGAGAAACACATTATCCTAAGACAGTCTTTTTCAGTCTGGTGTGTTTGCAGACTCCTCTGGGTCCCAGCACTCCTACTACGGGGACCACCAAAGGTAAGCAAAACCAGCATGCCCACTGCTGGTAGATTTTCATTTGCTGTGCAGAGATCCCCATCTCCAGCAATAAATCCTTAAGGGTCCACAAATTGAAAAATGTTGAAAACCACTGCCCTAGGAATTGTGCTCCTACCTTGGAGCTATCTTTGCTAATTGGGCAGAGCTGACAAGCAGGTCCAATATGGTGAAGAGAGATCCCCAGATTATTAACAACATGATGGCATCTGGAAGCTTCGTAGAGCAATAGAGGCACAGCTCTAATCAAGGACTTTTCCAGCCTCTTGTATAGCCCATCTGTTAAAGATTTAGCATATTCTATATAACGCCCTCGGCAACTGACTTTGATGTATGCGCAACTGTGAAACATCTTTTGTAACTAACACAAAGAAATTATTATTATCTGCTAGGTCCTTAGACTGGAATCTCTGTGAAAGTCACAAAAATAAATGATCTATGTTTTCAATATCTATGAAATATTGGTATCAGATGGAATTACTCTGCTATCCAAAGCCCACTAATTCATGGATATTTTTTTCTGGATATCGCTAGGATTTTAATCATGGCCAAACTCTGCATAAGACAAAGCAGACGTCTTAAACTTAGCGTACTCAGATTTTAGGTGGAAAATAGGAAACAATGTGGTGCAAACACAACTACATTTGTATTTGATATGAAGTGATTTATTGTAAGTAGTAGGGTACAGTTTATTGCAAAGTATTGAAGCAGTTTGCGCTTTGTTTTTCCCCCTTACTTGGTGCAGCACAACCAAACAGTGAAGGATGTGTCCTGGCCAAGTTCCAGTTTGGGAAATTACATTTTGCTTGACCCTAAATTGACCCTACAGTGCCAATTAAAAATAAATAAATAAAAAAGCCTCCTGCCCTAAATCATTCTCTGTTACAGTAATTATTAATCAGCAGGTACATCTGATGGTTTCCTTTACTTTTGGGGAAAACAGATCATTGTTTGCAGGGCTATTTATTAAGATATTATGCTTGTATTCTCTGGAATGAAAAACACACTATAAATGTAAAATAACTGCTTTGAGGAAGCTTTTATNTCTCGGCTGGGCCCTTCCACAGCATCAGTGGGGACGGATTTACCATCAGGGGGTTGGGTTCCATACTGATTTTGTACATATTTGTATATATTTTCTTTTTTATTATTATTGTTATTATTATTTCATTTTTTAGTAAAGCTGTTCTCGTTTCCTTTCCTAATCAATGAGTCTCTCTCCTTTCTTTCCTTTCTTCCCTTTTTGGGTGAGGAGGGGGAGAGAGCGTTCTGTTGCAGATTTGGGGGGGTGCCCTGACCCCAAAGTGTGACACTGAGCTAGTCTGTATCTTTAGTAACTGACATTAGGTTAGTATAATCTCCCTGTCTTCAAATTTGTTTCCAGCATTTGACTTAGCAAAGAGTTTCTTCTCTGTTGTTCCTCAAACAGAACTTCCATTTAATTTATGGAGGGCTTGTCTGGGTGAAGAGTGTGTGTGCAAATCAGTCAAGATTTCAGCATTTGGCCCCCATGGCTGCCCTGGCTTGGCAACATTGGCTTCTCAAGGGCAGTTGCCAGAGCAACTGCCAAGACCTCATTGTGCAAAGGTTGGGAGACTACCTCCAGGTTCCTCACAATGGTCCACAGAATCTGGCAGAGCATTTTGCTGTTCCAGGAGCTGCTGAAGCATGTAACATGCTGAGCTGCATAGGTTGGGAATGCCTGCTTGAGCTGGTGTTTCAGCAAGTGGCTTTCCTCCTGTAGCAGGGTCAGTAAGTATTTTCCATAAGCTTTTGACAGGAAGACTGATTTGCTTTGATCTCTCACGTCGTTCCCCGCGATATCTGTTTAGTTCTCCTATTGCGGTGCTAGGTGATGAAGGAGTGTGAGAGGTACAGTACGAGCCACATGGTACCAAGCCCCTGTCAGTGCCACCAGACTGCACACATGCTGTGAGGACGTGGAGGTGCCAGGGAGAGGCACAGAGCCCCAGCGCCGTACTGAGTGATCACTGGGATGTTTTTGACAGTTCCCAGGGATTTTGTCTTCTCAATGCCAATGGTCGGCAGATTGAAACAAAACTAAACTGTTACTTGGATTCCTACAGCCAGGGCTAGAGAGTCTCAGGACTAGAGTGCCCTGAGTCACATAAACAGATCTCCAGGTTTCTTCCTTAACTATGCAGTCCAACAGCTTTCTTGAAAATGATAAATAAAATAATAATAATATAGAATACATAAAATAGAATAAAAGATGCAATCACTGCTTAATTTTTTGTGTATGTGTTTTTACTCTTTACAGTTTGGGGAGGGTAGCTCTGCACTGGAAGAAGTCACCAAGATTCTGCCATTTGAGAGTTGGACTATGCTGAATACCTACTTTCATGTAGAGGTAATAACCTCTAAAATCACCCAGTTTTGATTTACAGATATAAATGAGTCTCTAATGACTTTAAACATTTTGGATTGGTAATTAAATTGTAAAGGATGTTATAAATAGATGGGAAGAAAAGAATATCTTCCTGTTAATATTTACTATGCGCATTACAGGCTTGACTTAAATATTTAAGTAAGAGTGGACACCCCTTGTGCTAGGCAAGGATCAATTGCACACTGAGTGACAGACCCTGCCGTGGAGTCTGTAGTTTTGAGAAAGTAATGAAGCTGGCAAAGAGGAAAAGCAATTTGCCTAGGATAGCACTGTTAGCTCTCACCAAGGATGCTGCTTCCAGGTCCATGACTCTGACCACTGCACAACAGTTGTGGCAGAGCACTTAAAGGACAGGATTTATAAGACACCAAGTTCCCACAATACTAAATAGAGAAATATTTTCCCTTGTGTTCTTAACAGGTTCATTGTGCAAAAATAGAGTGTTTTTTCCTAGACATTCATCTTAGCAGTATGTGAGAGATCACTTAGTCCTGACGCACGATGTTGTGCATTCCAGAAAAAATGCAAAGAAGAGATTGACAAAATCAGGATCTTCTAAGAGGATTGGGTAGCTGTATTTTCACTTTCAGTGGAAAATAGCAGTTGCCTACCTGAGTGTTCAGAAACCATCAGAAAGACATCTCAAGAGACATAAAATTGATCTTAAAATCATGAAATATATAAATAATACAATATTAATAGTAGTAAAAGTCTGATGCTTGTGCATGTTTAATATAAAACTCACAAAATATGTGGTGTGCACATCAAGGCTTCCTCTGTAACTGTAAGTTAAACTTCCATTTTAATGAAAGGTGAGAACTAACTGGAATCACTTGGCTGTGGCATGGATGGCTTTTAGAAAATACCACATACTGCAAGACTCACTATGAAAAGCAAGAAACAATAATTGAGATGCAGGCAGTTAAAGAATATTTCAGCCTTTACTGGCCATCTTCAATCCATGTAACACAAGTTTGCTCTCCTCAAAACATTTTTTTAAAATGTAATTAATCATAATTAAAAATGAACTTCTCATTTCTAGATTATTGGGGGTTTTTTGTTGTTGTGTGCNAAACAACAAAAAAACCCACCAAAATTGAATAACTCTTGTCTGACATTCCTGACCTTGAAAGTTCATAAATTAATATTAACCCCAAAGTTCAAGAAAATTGCAATACAAATATAGGCAGACTGCTGACAGTTTCTGAGAGAAACTTGCAAAGATCAGTATCATAGATTTTTGAGGAGTGGAAGGCTTTTGGAAAGAGGTGGTATTGGCTTTTAAACATCCTCTACATGAGCAGGGGCAAAA
>WEIS01014695.1:798-19383 GCA_013389965.1 Todus mexicanus | reverse complement strand
GAACTAACTGGAATCACTTGGCTGTGGCATGGATGGCTTTTAGAAAATACCACATACTGCAAGACTCACTATGAAAAGCAAGAAACAATAATTGAGATGCAGGCAGTTAAAGAATATTTCAGCCTTTACTGGCCATCTTCAATCCATGTAACACAAGTTTGCTCTCCTCAAAACATTTTTTTTAAATGTAATTAATCATAATTAAAAATGAACTTCTCATTTCTAGATTGTTGGGGTTTTTTCGTTGTTGTGTGCTTCTGTGGGTTTTGTTTGTTTGTTTGTTTTGTTTTTTGTTTGTTTTGTTTTGTTTTTTATAGTGTCACCCTGCAGCAATAGTATCTTCTCATGCATTTTTTCTGGCTTTATTTACCTCCCTGTAAAAGTTCTTGAAGACAGGATGTGACTAAGTTTTTAACTTCTGTGAAGAAAGTCTGCCGTGTACACAAGGTCAACATTTAAAGCATTCAAAAAGACATATTCAGTTTCTTCCTTGTTGTATTTCTTTGCTTTCCCCAGANGCAAAACAACAACAGAAATTGCTTAGTACATGCCTTAAAGCTCAACAAGTTTTTGAAAGGATATATTCATGTATCTGCTCATCTGAAACAAAGCTCAAAAAATCACTGAGTTATTGATTTTTACCCCAGCATAAAAGCACTTTGTGTTTTTGGTTTGCATTGCTCCAGATGCTATCTGGTGGTTGAGTACTAAATAAACAAAATTAAGTCATACACTCTTAGAAACTTCAAAAATGAAGTGATACAATGCTGGTGATAACCAGTTTGTCTTGCACAACATGCTTTTGCTTGCTTTCATAGGAAGATTACAAAAAGAAACGATCTTACCCAGATCAGTAACTAAATTAACAAGATGAGTGAGCATATGTTAATAATACATATTTCATCTCCATCGTAAACAGATTTTCTGATATTTCAAGTATTTATTATGGTGGATTCTCAATAAGAGATATAACTCTTAGGACACAATGTAAAATTTAGAGCTCTGATTTTCTACCCGAGTCCCATGGATACTGTTAGTTAAATAACACGGTGTACCATATCCCATAGTAACGTGGTGGATTGTTATAGTTGTCTCCAGTGTCTAAATGGGTATCAATATCTAAATCCTCTTTATGCTCCTGCATGTGTCAGAATACTGGATAAGAACATACTGACTGGCTTAAACTGAATGTATATGCAGTCCGGTAGTCTATGGGTGACAAAGCCAAATAGGAGATGCTTTGGGAAACAGAACAGGGAAGTAGGAAAGAATCAAATTACCTTTGCATTGGGACATACTCTTAAATTCTGGTCTGGTGGTCTGATGTTACTTGGTCACTCATTGTCCAGATGGCTTCCTACAAAGTCAGAAGAAAGAATTCTGTATGAGTTGAGGTTGCATCTTCACTAGTGTTTTGGTTGAAAGTAATAGTCAGATTTTTGCAGAATTTCAAATTGTGTCCTTTTACCACAGACTAGTTTGATTCACAGTGTGAATTTGGTGCATGTGAGCAAGATTTCTTTGAGAGCAAACTAAATAAGAAACTCTCCCCTTGTTTCGTATTAGATGCACTCAAAATCCAGATGGAGTCATAAGGCTGCAAACAACTGACTGGTGCTTTGAATGCCTTTGAAACACAGGCATGATGGGGAAGCTCAGCCCAGAGGACTAGGCTGAATCTAACCTGAAATAAAATCCTATAATTGTATATAGTGTAAATGCAAAGACTTCAATACTGACCTCTCAGGCTGTGTCTGAGAGGGCAAAGCTGCAACTCTTTCTTGAACTATGGAGCTGCAAACCATTCTCTTTCCGCTATCTGTGTGGAAAGAGACTTTGGCATAAGGGACTCTATAAAAACTGTGAATGATGGGAATTCATGAACTTCTGCAGCAGCAGTTAATATTAAGCAATATTACCTACATATCCATCTCTCAGTTATAATTTTAGAAGCTGCTGTCTTTTTGTTGGCTGAATCCAAAATGTACCTAAGAAGTCTAAAGCAACAAAATGCAAAGGAAGAAAGGTTCTTTTTTTCTTTCAAAATGCTGACGTCTATCAATTAGTTTCTTTAACATTGAATTTACTGGAATTCTGGATATTTTCAGTGACATTAATGAGTCGCTTGATAAAATTAGATAAATTAGTATTTGTATGACAGTGTGGCAGATTGCACATACTGGTTAGTACCTAATCACCTGCTTCAGAGAGGAGGAAGAAAGCACATCAAAAAGGGCTACTTAGCTACAGAGCCCCTTTCCTTGCTGCGTGGTCACATCCTGGACGTCCACATCAGAACTCCCTTGTGTGGCATCTGGCATGTGTGGGAGAGTGTATGCACAGCCACACTGGCATGTAACCATCTAGAAACCAGCTGATAACGCAGGATGTGTCTATCGTAAGCTACTGTTGCTCTGAGCAGCAATAACTAGATGCCTGGCTTAGGGAATTGTAGGGCACCAATCACTGTAGAATCTAAGTGCCAATAATGCTTAACATTTATTTTACACTTTACAGAGTTAAAGTGCTGTAGGAACATTAGCTAATTAATTATTGCATCTCCCTTGTGAGGTGGGTCGGTTGGCAAGTATTAGTCCCATGTTACAGATAGGAAAACTGAGATGCAGTGTTCTCCCTTTCCATTTTTCTACTGCATTCTGTAAAACTCCAGACATTCTCTAGAGAAGTTTGCTGCAAGTTACTCACCCAAAGCCGCTCCTCAAGTTGGGGACCTAGGCAGTATTATAAAATTGGACTTCTAATCCCCTGTCTTTTGCTCATTCTTCCATGCACTACACAGCCTGTTTCTGAATGGTAAGGCAACCGTTACATTGCAGCAATCACACACACGAAGCAACGAATCAGTGCCTAAAGCAACAAACTCAGTTCTCTGACAGATCTGGTTTTTCTAGAGCCACCAACAACTTATCTGGGTGCTCTACTATCTCTACTAACAGATTTCCCATACAGCACCAGAAATAGGGTAGCTAGGCAATGGCTTTTGAACAAGCGTCCAGAAACACTGACAGAACCTTGCAAGAAGTTAAGAGCTGTGCTCCCCAGTTAACATGCTGCTCAGGAAGCCCAGAACTGTCACAGTACTGGGATACCCGAAAACTCAATAAGATTTCTGAAAGCTTTCCATAGTGTCATACTATTTAGCATTCCAATCACTGGAAGTGGTCTTAAAGTCCAAACACTGACTTTGTTGCTCAAATTCGGATTCTAGCAGAAATATAATTTTTATTTGGCTCATTTTTCTGTGGGGAACAGCTCTCAAGGACTTGCTAGCACTTGGAGATGTGGCCTTTGGATTCCTCTGTGGATTGCATTAGTAAGCCATGACCACTCATAGATGTTTTAAAACATGACATCATTAACCTAAATCAAAGAGGGTTGGAGCTTACAGAAACACCAGACCTCTTCAATAGCAAACTTTATGGTTTTCGGAAGCCATTGACTTCTCCTTTCCGTCTGCTAGCGAGTTCAGTTTAATGCTCCTTTGAATTCTGAACTTTTTAAATGAACTATACCCTGGGTTGTTTTCTACATGTTATTGCAACTACAGCCCAGAAAAAAACCAACAAAAACCCAAGGCTGTTACACTGACCACCTACTAAATAATAAACTGACAATGAAAGAGTTCTGAAAACTGGGAGCTGTAAGGTGGCTGTAGGTGGATCATCCCCAATATTGCTACATCTTGGATGAGAACATTGTAAATGTCAAGCGAGCATGACAGAGCATACATTAGTGTTTTAATGAAAATGATCAAAAATATTGAGTGATGAAAGGCATGCTTAAGGATTGAGATATTTGGAACTACTCAAATCTGTGAACAATACTTCCATGAATGTGTTCTTACTTGTAAGGCTCTGACCTTCTCTGTGGTGTGTATTGTTGAAGAGAAAATAATCTGACCATAGAGAATAAATGGAGAATCCCTTCACTTTGACTTGCACAGGTTATCTTTGAATTGGAAAAGGGTCAGTCCCAAGAATGTAGCAATTACAAGTCAGGCCCTCAAATCATCTGATGAATACTGGGTTATTATTTGCTAGTCACATTTTAGTAAACCCTGATGGTATTTTCAGCCTTGCCTTTGCAGTTGTTTGCACTGAAAGTGTAATTTAGCCTTTTTTCATTCTTAGGTTTGAATCTGAACTAATCACATGCCTCTAACAGCTGGTGCTTTAAGAAACCCCCAGGATTCACGAGACCCGGCAATTTCAAAATGTGATTCATAAAGCTAATTGCAGTTCTTCATGTAAGTGGAACTAATTATGTGTATGTACTTGACCTTTAAACACCAGTTCTGTTTTCTTTCTGAGACTTTTGTATTTTTAATTTCTTCACTTCTCTGTTTATTGTTCTTAATCAAATTGTGCCCTCAAGTGATTAAGAACTCAAATTAAGGTTTCATACTTCTTCTTTAATTATGTGATGGGGAGAAGAGGGTTAAAACAAACACTTTCATGGCAATATTTAAAAAATTTAAATTATTAGTTTGGTTGATTTAAACACTACTTTGAAGTGCTAACAATACGAATGTTGCTGTATTATGGTAGTAGACAAGATCCAATGTCAAAAGTTTTCCCATAAAATTCTTGTAAATGATGTAACAGTGAGGTGTCTTCTTTAATTAAGGAAGGTGTAAATCAAAAACACATAATGAGTGCACTGGATTTAAAAAATCATGTAAAATAAGGTAATAATAAGTAGCGTAAGCAAGATCATAAAAAAAAAGAAATCACATTTATATTTTTGTTCTGGCAGCAGCCTTTGAAAAACTGTTCCTGGTATTCTTCCCTGGCATTCACTAAACATTGGCAGCCTTGGCAAACTGGCAGGAAAGAGGATGCAGAAATTATCTAATTCAAACATCTGAATCATTGCACATTGGCTCCGCCAATCTTTACGTCCTACCCTTGGGTTCTCCTGCACCGTCCATCACCGCCGTGCTGGGGATTCGGCTTCTGCCTGCAGCTAATGAATACTGCATTTCCCTCTCTTGTTTCATCTCACCTATCAAGATGGAAATGTGAAATACTGTATGTTGAATCTCATTGTGACTCTTACCATCAGGATAACCATGAAGCGGTGTCAAAGAGGGAGAGGCTTGGCTGGATGGTTTTGAGCTGCTCTGCCTCCTGACCTGGCGCCTCTACTGGAAAGCTGACACCACTTGCTGTGGACACGTCGCAATATGGTTTGTTTAACAGGGTAAATCATGCTTTTATCACTGGAAATAAGATGTGGTGGAGACACGTTGTCATGGTTACATAGCCATTTCCCCAGAGTCACAACACCAGTGTCCCGGAGGGGACATAATTCTATTTTATGCATATGCATGAGGCTAGCAGGTGCTTTGGCACTTTAATTATATGTTTTTAAAATGGCTAACTGTAAAATTGTGACAGAAAAATAGAAGAAAAAGGGTAAGAAACAGACTTGGAAAACAGGCAATAGGATTGTCACGGAAAGGGAAAAAAAAAATCATGGTTTCTGGAGGTCGCTGCCAGAATCTAAAATAAAGTAAATAAATATGTTTCCTAATTATGTAGGCAAGTCAAAGAGATACTGAAAATTATGATCTCCAGGTAGGAGGGTGTGTGAAAGAAACTTTACAAAACTGAATTCCTATGTGAAATTATTCTATAAGAAAGTTACTCAGCACATGGAAATGGCAAGAAGAGAAGGAGTGAGAGAAACAAGAATGAATAAAATATTAATAACTTTTAAATAATTCAGAAAAGCCCCCCAAAACCACAATAAAACATGTAGCTACAAAAATATTGGAAAGTGATCGGTGTAATCAAATGACTACTTTCATGCCTGGTTAAGAGATTTTGTAAGTTGCTGCACTTCACTTAGCTTCCGTCTCCACGTGTCAGTCATAAACTACCAGCTCCTGCTGTCCCAAGTGTTAATTACTGTCCCTCAGTAAAAAAGAACTACTTATTTTTAGCTCAGTACAACAGAAGTTAAAATAGCTTTAAGTCAAAATAACTTACAATTACAAAAGTTTCCCAAATAATCTTCAGATATATCAGCTGTTGTGTAATTATTGTACACCCAAATGCTGTACGAGTCTGTGCATGTTTGTCCAGGTAAATAACATTTAGACTTTGGTTAATGTGTCCAACAGTAAAATTAAATTACAAAAATCTAGAAAAACCTCTGAATACTAATACCTGTCAAACATGGAAGTTACCATGCTGACAGAATAACTCTTCAACTAGTTGTATGAGTCTCCAACCACTGAAACACTATTAATATTCACTTCACTGTTGCTGATCATGTTCGGGATGGTTTGGTCTTAATCAAAGATTTCTGAAGTTTACAAGAATTAACTTATCCACAGAAAGTCAATAAGCCGTGAAGATTTTTTTCTGAGTAATGTTCCAGATCTTTTCACTGTACTTCTTAAAGAGGGTTGGGAAACCATTATTTCATAAAGGATGTTGAAATTTCAAATTATTTTTTTTTATTTGGTGGGAATTAAAATGATGCTGTTCACTATTTTTGTGAGTGACCTCAGGTCAGATGAGGCATTATTTTGTTTTGAAGACATTCACTTGGGATTTGTAATGGTCTTATTCTGTTACATGGGTTCACAGATACACACATTATCTTTCTTTCTCCACTTCTCCATCCCATGTAATTTTTGCCCAAAGAGATGTTTCCACAAAATATTTTCTTTTTAACAGAAAACTGCATTCCAGTGAATGTTGTTTCAAATCTTTTAAGTTGCTCTGGATTTATATATGTTTTTGTCTGTCTTAAGAGCATCACATCAGGCTGTGCTTTCATAAACATTTGGCTGAACTTTTAATACCCTTTTGTATTGTAGGATTGTTTTTAACTCAGGTCGACTCACAGAACCTGTGAACAGATCCAAGAAAGGAGGAGGTAGAAGCAGGGCTAGGAAGAAACACGCTTATCAAACCACTTGTATCAAGAAAAATGTTTGCGCAACTGCAGATTTTGATAAAGCAATGGTAACGTGGTCTCTGAAACACTATTTCTGAAGAGTGGTTGACAATATCCAGACCCTCTTTCCCCACTAATTGCTATTCTGGAGTGAGCTCAGGAAACACAGAAGCCAAGGAATCCACATCTATACACAAGGTGAGAAACATTCATAATAATTGAAGTGAGGTGTGGACTGAAAATGTTAAGAAACATTGTTTTCCCCTGTTTCAATTTTACCTAAATGTTTGTGTACTTCTGGAAATGTTTCATGAAAATCAAAGCAAGTTTGGCTCGTGCAGATTTTGGTAAAGGCTACGGCTCTGTGTTCATTACCAGAGTTCTCCTCCAAAAATTTCTCTTATACAATTAAGCAATATTCATTTTATGATTGTTAAGAGCATTTGTTCCCTCCACTGTGAACTTGAAGCCTGGTAAGAATCTTGGCTGTTTTCCATTAAGTTCTAACTGGCTAATGTTACTGCTCTGCTGTTATGGACACACACCATAAAATTCATGTGTTCAATACAATCTGAAGACCGAAGAAGAATACTTTGAGATATATTGCACTGTTTTTCAGATGGAGCAGAAACTTCCTAAAAGGCTCCACTGTGGAGCGTACACACATTTGGCCATTAACTTCGGAGATGTGTATTAACAATTCCCTCATGGCAGTACCACATGTTAAATAGAGTTGCATAGTGCTCAGTGTTAGCAAAGATTTCTACAAAGAAATATTCCAAAAAGGAGTCAGTTTCAGTTGCTATGATAGCAATTCACCAAAGGAGTTCACCACTTGCGGCTGCGGCCACATTTCCTTCTAGTTCCAGGTGTACCAGTTACTGCCTCATCCCCCCTCCAACCTACCCAGTGTTGTAGGCTGGAAGTTACTGTCCTCTGGGCTCTAGCAGCAGAGCTGCTCCTGCAGCTCCTCCCTAATGTCTGTGGGTCCAAATGAGCCATATTAACTAATGTTGTTGAAATAGATCTTTGCTAGCACAGCTAGACATTAGGGAGTCAGATCAGGGAGAGCTCATGCGGCCCTCCTAAAAGGTCTGAAGGGTCGTTGTGCTCCAGCAGAGACAAGGACTGTGCAGCTCTAAGGGCAGGAATCCACTCAGCTGGCAAAGACCCGGAGGCAAGAAGCATATCTGTTGATTCTCCATGTAATTTCTCCAGAAAAAGTACCCTCATTCAGTGGAGCACTAAAGGATGTATTTCCACATCGCTAAGATTAATGAGATGGAAGTTGAGTAGGAACCCCAACCCCACTGGAGCCCAGGGTGAAACTTCTGTTGATTTCAGTGGAGCGGGATTTCATCCCTCATGTGTAAGTACTTTGCCAAATGGGCCCTGGGACCCTTCAGATGCTCAAAGACAAGTACAGGAGTAAGCACTTCTGCCTGATCAAAGACTGAGTCCTTCTTACAAGGAGAAGTGTGAGTTTTTGTGACACTACTGTGTCCACTTCTGCTCCTACATGGGCCAAGTGGTCAATGTGCCAAATACACAACTTAAAAAGACTGGAAATCAAAACTGTCCTCTTGTATCTGCACTGGCAAGCCCACTTCAGGGACTTATAACACCCCAGTTATTACTGTATTTAGGCAGCTCGTGTATTTATCATCAGAACTTCTCCATGGAGTGAGGCAGTGCTGCTAATCCTGCAGCACTGGCAGCTCAGCAGAGACAAATGGCTGCATAGTGCTGTAGAAGTAGTTTACCATCAGGCCTTGCTCTCCCAGGGCTCAAGCTAATGTTCCCATGCTTGAGACTGAGTCCCCTCTCACTGCGTGTTTAACAAAAAGTCTATTGCCTGGTGTACATTATAGTTTTCCTGTGTGAAAAGAGATCTGACTACCACATTCAAACCTGGCCCAGAAGACTTTTGCAAAATATCATGACATGAAACTTTTATAGAACTGCTTCTAAGAGAGAGACAGCTGAAATGGGTGCTAGAATTGATGAGTATGATAGATTAAAGAGAAAAATGTTGCTTGAGAATCATTGTAGGAAGCCAAAACTTGANCCTTAAATATTCTATGGTTTTATGATTGTATGACATTGATGAAGGACTGGGCTCCAGAAGCGGCTGTGAGGGCTTATTCCTCCCATCTCCCTTCTCTCAGGTCAAAGAAATGATGGACATTGGACATGATGGCCACTGAACATTGACAGAACAGGCTGTTAGATTTGCATAGCACCAGCACTGTCTGATGCTGATTCATGCCCAAGCCATGCAGATACTATCTCTCTGTAGATAGAACGGTCCTTAGCATTAAACTCAACCCCATTAAGTCTTTTAAAATCTGAGGTACAAGTGAAGAGTTTTGCAGGAGCTGAGTGAAACTAACTGGAGCACTTTGCTCTCCTATAGCTGAGAACTTGAAATAACATAAAAACAAAACAAAACAATTGTCACAAAAAAGATCTTAGGAAGTTGACTATTCTACTACTTTGTCTTCTTTGAAACTCTATGGTATATTGCCCTACTCACACCACCTGTGACAAGGGCTCAAGGATCTCTACTGAAAGAAATGCTACAACCACAAGAAGCAACTTTTCCCATTTCATTACAGTCCTGGTTAGAAAGATTTCCTAAAGTCAAGTCTGCTTCTGTTATTCAACTCCATTGTCACGGATGTGGCAGAGCATTCCTATGCCCTTTAGGAACTTTTTACACACCCGAGGGCTGGTATTAAGTCCATCCTCAGCCTTTTCTTCTTTAGATTTTAAAATCTTTCTTCGAAGATCACCTTTTTCTCACCCCTTTCCTCCTCTTTCATTTTTTTTCTGAAGTTACCTCCTCTGTCTCTACCCAAGGCTAGAAAATGTATTATAGCAGAGACTTATCCATTCAGAGAAGAGCTACAACATTACTTTATAAAGAAGAAACAGAATTTTGGTTCAAATTGCACTGACGTCTTACTTGCAACTTGCCATGCCATCTGCAGATGATCAACCAGATCTGGGTCAGACCTTCACAGGATTTAAGGATAAATACTTTTGTTTTGATCATAAACCACTGTAATTTAAATCCAAAATATTCTCTACCTGCTCTATGATGTCTTATGATCATATCAGGTGCAATACTGCCAAAACCTTAGTAAAGTCAAGGTGTGTATCATTTACTAATTCGCATTACCCGTAAGGTCCATTACATAATTAGAAAAGAAAAGGTTCATTTGATGTGGTATGATGCATAAATATTGACTTCCAGATACTCTACTTCTTACAGAATTTTTTTGAGGATTGAAATTAATTTGGCTTCTTCAATAACTTCTCAATTTCCCTTTTTGCTTAAACAAAAGCACAATATTGCGCTTTTCTAGCTATCTAATTCTTCATTCCGTCTCCCTCAAGTTTCCAGGAACACTACTAATGACTCTGAGACAGCTTCAGCCAGGCTTTTAAGTATCCTATACAAAATTCATCAGACTCAAAGGATTTTTTAAGAAGAACTTACATGAATAACCTTTACCTATTCTTTCTCTTTTCTAGGCAAAAAAATTATCTTTTTTGTTGTTTCTGATTTTACCATGCCAGCTGCGTGCTCACAACTGATCTTCTAATTGACTAGGATGCAGGAACCCTACTTCACACATTGGCCTTGTTTGCATCCCTTTTGAGACTTTCCTGCCTTGCAATCCTTCAGTAAATGCTGCTCTTGGCTTAGCTCTTACTCGTAATGACAGAATCACAGATTGTCAGGGATTGGAAGGGCCCTCGAAAGCTCATCCAGTCCAATCCTCCCGTTGCCGGAGCAGGATCACCTAGACCAAGTCCCACAGGAACTCGTCCAGGCGGGTTGGAAACGTCTCCAGAGAAGGAGACTCCACAACCCCCCTGGGCAGCCTGGGCCAGGCTCTGGCACCCTCACTGCAAAGAAGTTCCTCCTCATATTTAAGTGAAAATGCACATGTAGAATGATTTCTTCTTACCCTTGGTGCCTCTGCCTAACGCTAATTCCGTCTTTGTTCTAGCTTTTCTTACTCTGTCCTCACATGCTGCTGGTAATCTTTGATACTCAGTTTGTAATATCCGAACATGGTTTCTTACTTCTGTGCACCCCATGCACTTGCTGGTCAGTCTGTCTCCTACTTCAGACACTTTCCACTTCCAGCACTGTCAAAGCCCCTTTACTACCACTGAAAGCTTCTCTCACTTCATCATTTTTTGCAGCCAGTTACGGTGGCCCTCCCACCATGTAAGTACCTGTGTTTTTTTCCTCTATAATTATTACTTATAAAATTTTCAGGCAGTTTCAGTTTTCTCTACATGTTAGGCCTCCAGCAAGTAAACATATCCAAACTGAGGCAACACCCCTCCTGTTTTCCCTCTGCCTGCCTGTTCTTCCTTTCATATTATTATTCCAGTCATGCGTATTATCCCACCAAGACTCTGTTACGCCAATTAAGTCATAATTTTGATCTTGTATTAACACTTCCAGCTCCACCTGTTTATCCCAAATATTTCTTCCATTAGTACACAGACATCTAAAGTGTTCAGTGGATTGATTCACTACCTTCCGTGCCTCTCCTGTGACCCCATTTTGAATACCAAAACCTCTGAAATTTTAGGCCCCTGTTGGGCTGCTCTTGTTTACGCTTACTTTCTTTTTTTCCCTAGTCAACTCCTCCCTCGATTCTACTTTAAAGCTCTTCTAACTAGGTTAGCAGTTTGTTGGATCAACAGCATGGAGTCAGCGCAGCAGAAAAACCTGAGCAGCCTCCAGCAGCAGCTCAGGCAATGGCAGGCAGAGTCCCTTCCTCCCTCTACCTGCTTCCTCTGAATAGCAACAGATCCAGCCAGCAGCAGAGCTTCTCCCTTCCCATTAGAAGAGGGTCATCAACTTTCTCAGCTATTCTTTTGTTTTAGGTGAGTGCTGACTACAAACGTCGTAGCTAGGTTGAGTGTGTGATTTTTCCTTAGCATTGGAATTTAAATATCGCTTGCTCCCTGGATAATGTACCTGTTCTTGATCTCCACAGATATCATCTACCTCAGAGGGGAGCCAGTTACTGTATTCTTACCTGTGGATGAGCTGTTTCCTTCTCCATTGGCAGTGCTGCTCCCTGCTCTAGCTAACCAGCCTCTTTGTGCTTGGAGATGTCCTCACACACTGTGTCCTCAGGTCCTCCTGGCTCCCTTCCCTGCAGCTGCCTAACTTGCCACCAAAGATATCTAGGGGTCCAGGTACCTCTTCCCCTGTTTGTTCTCCCCACTGGAAGGGAGACAGTGGCCACATTCCTTGAAAACTCCAACCCAATACAGGAGCTGAGGCATCCAGGATCGGCGTTCCCCACCTGAGATGCACCTCCCTGGTGCAGACCAAGGTCAGATCATGGTTTTGTGTATAGATGCAGCCAGACTGTTCCCACTCTACCCTTAAATTGCAAAGTAGGGAGCTGCTCTTCTCTGGGAGTGGGGTAAATGCGTTAGGGTGTATCTTCTGTCATGGCCATCGGTACACCAGCCCGGGCTCATGATGAGATAGCTTCAGCCAATCCTTTAAATATCCTATACAAAATTCATCATACCCAGAGGTCTTGAAAACACTGGAGGAGGAAGCGTTTCAGTTTCCACATCACAGCTAGCTCATCAAGCTGACCCGCTTGGAGTCCAAGTAATGCGAGTGCATGTTCCAACTGCTTCTCTTCAAGCAGGCATGTTGTGAAAAATACACTCCAGCCTCATTTTTATAAGTGTACAAGATGACAATGCTGCCACTGCAATGAGTCTTGTGATAATTTTTTTTTTCCCTCCAACTATGTTCTAATGAAAGAACATTTTGTTTAACATGTGAAATGGTAAATATCTCCAATCATAGGAAAACATATAATGGTTGCATTTTGTTATAAATACAATGTGTACCCACTAGGAAAATACTAGAAGAATGAAACCCTCTTCCTTTTCCTGTTGATTGCGTGTGTTATGCTTTCAGGCAAAATGTCATTTCCCTCCAAGATCTGATGCTCTATTCTTTCCCAGTGTTTGTGGTTGACATAACTTCCTAAGTTATTGTTGTTCCTGTTATTGATTATTATTGCCAATACATGGAAGGCTTACACCAGCATCCAGCTCCTTCAAAGGCAGTACGGACACCCTCACCATAAATCTGACAGCACATTCACAAAGGTAGGGGAAGGTGTGAAGGACCAGCATTGATAAATGGGGGTACCAACTGTACAAGAACTATTGTAGTCTGTGCACCTGTTTATCTGAATGTGTCATTTTATAGAGAATAAGGAAATTCTAACATTGTAGTTACTGCTGGAACTGAGTTGGGCAGATCAAAGTGATAATTACCATGTTCTAGAAATCCCTATTTTTGATGATGAGGTTTTTTAAGCCCATAACAACACACAGATCCAATTGTGAAAGCTTAAAATTGCCTCTTCAGTAGAAGCAGGGCTTTGATTTCATCTAATTTGACCCTTCCACTGCACTTATAAGTGCACTCCAGTGTGACTAGAGATAAAAACTTTGAAATTTAAATGTGCAACTTGCAGCTGAGGTTGGATTTGCGAGCTAGGACACAGAGTACCTTTTGATGAGCAGCAGTTTTCATTACAGCTGTCAGAAAATACCTCCCCATTAGGAAGCGATGAGTACATTTAATTCAAGTCCAACCCTTCCAACACCATCACTTACAGACACTCTTCTGCACTGTGAGTAAGGTTCTAATAATACACTGAGCCATGTGGGACACACCAGGGTGATTAATGCTTGGATGTGAACATACACTGCACAGAGTATATATTTCCCTCTTAAATGAATATATCTGGTTTTCATTGATATTGAGGTAGATTTGCTCTGTACTTGCTCACATGAGGAAGCCTAGAACTGTGGGATCTATCATTCAGTAATAGCTCCTGATAACACTAACGCTTGGAACATGGCAAAGTAAAAAATGTGAATTCATATTCACTTTTAATAAACCAAGGTAATTAGTCAGTTGAAATGCAATAGAAAGTGACAGCCTGTGACACATAAAAGACTGCAGACTGACAAAGACAGAGCTATTCTTCATTGCACTAACATCCGTTTCTTCATCAACATTGAATTTTTTCAGTCTCTTGGCATTTCAATTACATGATAAAACGAAGGGCTAAAATCCTGGCTCTGCATTTTTCGTCTCCTCTTTGAGACTAAAGAAAAGAGAAGAGGAAAAAACGTCTCTGCAGTTTGCTTCTGTACCCCTAAAATGATGCCAGTGGGCAATGGCATCCATAGGACCCATGGTGTGTGAAGGATGCATTCTGCGTTGATGCCATCAAGGTGCTGCCAGGACTGTGAAGTTCCATCAAAAGGAACCACCTGGAAGAAAATGAGAAGGGGGCAAAATAAGCAAAAGTGTAGCAAAAATGTTTATGAGTAAAATTAATTTAACTGTGAAATTCAAGATAGCCCAAACACTCATTTGCTCTTTGCTGGCATCATAGGTATTTGCCTCTGCATCCCCAGTGCCCAACACCTAAGTGTGGGGTGCCTGGTTAACTAATTTCTGACAGCAGGGGGTGTCACATTTCCACCTCTCCTGCTCTCCTTTTCCCCAGTGCTCCCAAACCTTGTTGGGCTGTGCCGCAGGGTGAGAGGAGTCAGGGTGGCAGCATGGCCAGCAGGGCAGTGCCCTCACCCACACAGAACGTAGCTTCATGGTACTCCAGCAGAGCAGGTCCAGTGATGGTACCAGGGTCAGTCACAGCCCAGATCGCCAGGGGCTTCTTTCCACTCATCTCACTCATGGCACGGCCAGAGCCCCAACACCTTGTCTTGTGTTGGCTCTGGCACTTGCTGGACCCTTCTGTGAGGTCATGTAGCAAAAAATTAATTCCTTCCCCTAAAGAGGATAGTTTTCTTCTCAGTTAGCCAACTGAAACAAAGGATGTAGCTAAAGCTCATCTTTCAGCTCAACTTTTGGGAACAGCAGCAAGTCAGCTGGCTTCACTTAAGGATTTTCCTTGTTACTAGTTTCCTCTTTTTCATGGTGATTTAAAGTAAGATCCTCATTTGAAGGCATAAATGGTGTTACCTTCTAAAAGTATATGGTGAGCCAGCTACAGTTGTGTCATTTCAGCATTTGGTGAGGTTAAGCCTGTATAGAGAGAAGCAATATTTTGTATTAGATCATCTGAGACAACGTTAAAATACAGACCAGCTTTTAGGCACACGAGTCCTTCCTCAGGAATGAAATAGCCTCACTTACCACCTTGGAGCAAGCTGGTGATCAGAGCACTGTTAATCTTCTCAGGTACTCTGAAAATATTGCCATAATTCCCCAGCAGAGAAAAAGAAGTGAGAAAAAAGTATTTTTACATGGAGAACAAATGACATTTGGATTCTTTTTTAAATGATATCAGAACACTCTGCTGTGCAAAGCCTCAGCTTATTGACTGGTGAAACACCAATGACTTACCTCCCAGGCGTGCTATTTTGTTAATTTTTATATATGGTTTTGAGAGCCTCGAATGGAAGGCACCAAGGTTGTATAATTTTCTCAGAAGCCTCATGGTTTCATTTCGTTCACTCATCCGTCAAAGCAGCAGCTTTTAATTTCTCAGTTGTGGGACTCAAGTCTTAAAATGCACTAACAGCCAGAAGCTCCCCTTTAAGTATCTGAATGAAAGGGTCAGATTTTCAGCTGTTTCTAGTCTCCTGCAGTTCCTATTGTTTTAATAGAGATGTGCTGTTCAAAAAACTTAGCTCCCAGCTGTAGGCATGAGCACTTCTGCTGCTGTGACCTAATACTTCACAGCATAGTCACTACTTCTATCACCTCAGCAAAAAATGGATCTGGAGGGGACCTGTAATCTAAATAGCATCCACAGAAAAATGGTGATGATCTGAACTACCTCTGCTGCCTACCTTTGAGTCTTATTTTTCAGTGAAAGAGAAGTAATCTTTGCAGAAGTGAAATAAACAACCATATATTTTGGATAGATCTCACAAATCTCAGCAAGGGTAAAAGGCAAAAATGTGTTAGCAGCACTGTTGGAATTATTCATCTGTGAACTGTTTTGTTGAAAAATATAGCCCTGAGGTGTGCCTCTCAGTTCTTTCATCTGTCCCTTAGGTGTTCTGCAGAAGGTGCAACCTGGGCACCATGACAGGTTGCTGGAGGCACCTGTTATCTTTTCCATTCTCTAACTGGACTGCTTATGTCTGACATCTTTCTTCTATCAACAGTAAAGTGTTTTTTGGTTACTGGGTAAAACAAAAATCTGAATTTTAAGCAATCAGGGATATGAGCTCAAATCTGTGCTTATAGGCTTGAAACTCACTGCTTTTAAATGCTTGTCTGAGTAAAATTTAGGCTGTATGAATTAGTCTTCCAAGAGACAGGAACAGATTGAGTCTGAAGTGCAGGCCCATTCCTCAAGTGGCATAAGTATTGTCTTGGGTGTCTACAGTGGTGAAACTAAACCATTTTACACCGTCTGAGGTCTCTGCATCTGTTTTTAAAAAAAAAATTCAAGGAACTTTTCACAGATGGGGTTTTATTTTCACCCTGTTCAGCCAGCAGTATTCACGATCAGAAACACAGTATTTCTTTGCCAGGTCACTACAGAAGTGAGATAAATGTGAAGACGATGAAGAAATCTTAATCATAGTTTACTTTTAACCCTTAGATTTTGTTCATTACCTCTCGAGTTATTTGTTCTAGCAAATCACCTTGGCTCTGGCAGAAAATGCAAAGGAAACAAACTGGAGCCTGTTTTCACCTTAAGCAGCCAAGTGGTTAAAGGACTGGCATGTAAACAGCTCCGCTACACCTCTGCTGTATTATGAAGTCCAGTGGGATTCTGCTTTAATCTTGAGAGGGAGTGCGAGGGGTTTGTTTTTCACAGGGGCTTTAGCCTACAGTTAAGTGCAAACACCTGCTGAAGTACTGGTAATTAGTAGGTAATTAGTAGCTAATGTTCTTAGAATTTAAAAAGAAAAGCTTACATAAGTAATTACTTACTATTTCTTATAATGTGCTGCTTTTCCTGAGATTTCATATCCCCAGAACATTTGCCAAGTTCCTAGGTTCCTCAACATACTAAATTGTTTATTAATTACACACGTATATTGCTCGTAGAAAAAATGAAATGCATTAAAATGCTGGAAACAGGAGTGAGTTATCTTTTAAATTACAGCACAAGACTCATTGGAAATGACAGAATTTGCAGAGGGTAACAGCTTTAGGAGGAGCATTAATTTGGCGCTGAGGGAGGAGGATGGTGATGGTGGCTGGAGCAGTGAAAGCAGCAGCTGGGTAGCCCAGAACAAGTTCCTTTTTGTTAGTCAGGGGATAGAGAGACACAAAGCAAGAAGCAGCCTTTGCAGTGGATGTTTTACTCAGGCCAGTAAACGTTTAGCACAGCTGTGGACCTCCAGTTGGATTCATGCTTTCCCAGCTCTATTAAAACATTTCAGGTGTGCAAGAGCTGGGGCCTGCTCTGGCTCTGCAGCAAAGTGGTTTGAGTAGTATTTCGTCTCCTGTAGAAGGATCTTTTCCAGATCGATGAAAGACCTAAAATACCTGCCTTGTCAAACTCTTTCTGCAGTCAGTACTCACCATTTGCACATGTAGAGAAGTATTAAGGCAAAGCTGTGCTTTTCCACAGGCTTTAGACCGGGGCTAACAGATGATGCAGCTATTGAGGCTGTGGTTGCACTTACCAGCTGCCAGCCTTGCTCTTGCACAAGTGGGACATAAAATAACAGAATGGTTTAGATTGGAAGGGACCTTTAAATGTCAGCTAGGCCAGCCCCACCCCCTCCCCCTAGGGAAATGCTTTGTTATAGAAGCAGAAGAGGGGAATACCTGCAAAGGTCTATCTATGACCTGATGGTGCTCACCATGTGTCTTCTTGTGGAACCTCAGCGTGAGCCTCTTCCTTTATAGCAATAGGGTACATATACCTCCTCCTCTCTGAAGATGACTCTCCTGTGAGGTACAGTGCATACAAGAGTGGGTTTAATGACAGGAAGAACCATGTAAAGGTGAATCATAGTTCTACAGCATAGTTTTTGTAGGGAAGAGGTTGAATTTTACCCTCCGAGTGCCTGCACTGGTGGGTGGGACACAAAAGCCTTGGGAGATCTGTCATATTCCCTGACACAAAGTCAGGGAAGTCAACTGCTGTGCAGTTGGGCTCTGGGGACAGGTGAGCTCTCTTGTGATCTTCTCATGTAGGGCAGGGGCTTTTGGAAGACATGAGATGCGAAAGCCTCCCTGCTTTTCAAGGAAGCTCATTGGTTTGAAGACACAGCCTACCACACCATGGTCCTGGTGATGGTGGGGGATGACCCTGGAGATCTCTCAGCTCCTAACTTCCTTTATCCTGTTTTGCCCTATTTCACTTAGGTCTTTGTAAACGGAGAGCTTGTGGGGCAACCTGGCCAAGGCTGTGATGCTTTAACAGGTTGGTGATTCAACTGAAGATGGATTCCTCTTTAAAGACAAACCATGAAGCTGCAATGCTGCTTTTATTTTCCCTATTCAGAGTTAAGTTTTGTTTTTAGCTTGGCTGTGAATAAGAAGAAACAAACAAACATTCACAAATTGTGCTAATTGTGATTAAAGCTGCTGGTAGGCATCAACTTTTAGTGTACAGCTTGGGC
>WEIS01014694.1:0-13051 GCA_013389965.1 Todus mexicanus | reverse complement strand
CCCTTGAACCATTCCAGTCTTCAGAGAAATCAAAGGGCACTGGTCCAAAACCTCTTCTTTCCCCAGGATACCTCCTTTCCTCAGACCATAAGGTAGTTAATTATGCTCTGGTTCTTCACTTACTCCAGCTCACACTAGCCCACGCTCTGGATCTACAGTCTCAATATAGACAAAATTCAAGTGATGTTAAGGTGTCAGGAAAACACCACCCCTTGGCTGAGCTGCCTGGCTACCTGGCTATGGCTAGTCACGTGTTTGAAACAGAAGTCCCATCCCACCCTCAGTGACCACCATCCCTTGTATGTAACAACTGCCATCTCTCGTCTGGATTCACATCTGCATCCCCCAAACGTGGTAAAGTCACCTTTTACATACTAACCCTGAAACTTGGGTGCTGTTGTATCTATCACATGTATCACGGGAGCTTTTCTATGAATTAACGTCACTTACATGCAACTCGGGCGCATCCTCGTGATATCACGGCTACCAGATAAGCTTCTTGAAGGACACTCAAAAGATTACATCTTGGGAACTCAGAATAAATACAATACTCTGAAATAACCTAAAATATGTTGACCTCCAGGGCTCCTTTAAAAAAGAAGCAAGCTTGATTTTTAGAGTAGAAGGCACAAAGCAGAAGGGATGCCAAAGAGGCAGGAGGTTTTCAGTTGCCTTTGCTACTTACTTCTCACTAATGGAGAAATGGGGTTTTCAGTGGAGTGTGGAAACAACCACACAGAAGACACAAGTGGCCAGGCGTGCCCAATGCAAGCCTCGACAGTGACAGAGAAATGAAAGGTAAGCACCTATCTGCACAAACTAAACATTTAATATTGTCTCAGTATATACTGCTGAGCCCTTTGTACGGTGTTCTGACTGTTGTAGCCTCAACTCAAGCCAACAGGCTCATGAGCCCTCTTCAATCCAGCAAGTTCTTCAGAAAATAAGCCAGCAATTCACAAGTTATTTTCCTTCTCCTTTTAGCAGTGTATACAAGACGCTGCCAAATTGCACCGTTCTCACTTCCAAAAGGGAACGTTAGTTTAACAACATATAGACACACAAAATTACCTCTCTGAAAAATGTCATCGGAAAAGTGGGAGAAATGGAACTTTGCCTGAAAGATTTAATCAGTAACGTAAGAGTAACTTAAGAGCAGGAGGGTAGAAACACATAATAAAAATGAAAACAACCTGTAGTTTTGGCAATCTTCTCCACAGAGGTCAAATACCAAAAATAGCCAGGGATTTGAGCAGCGGCAGATGAAATCTTGCACTGTTCTTTCCTACTACAAACAATACAAACAGACCCTCCCTTTATTTTCACCACTATTAAAACTTCAAGAACAAACTCAGAACAAACCTGGAGCTCTGGGCAGCGGAAAGCAACTCATGCATGCAACATGACATGTGGTTTGCATTTTAAAACAGAACGGCAAAGCGCAAGGTTGGCTGAGGAGAGCGCATTAGTACGCTGCACTTCACTAAAGCAAAGTGCCTTCAGAGACCTCTCCTCACTGGCACCACTTCACAACAGAAGATGGATCAGCCAAATGATCTAAGCACTGAGGGGAAGCACAAAACACCCATCAGGCATGCATGATTTCTGCAGGGTACAAACTCCTGCAGCTGATTTTGTTATTTTACCAAAGCAGAGAGATAAGGTGCCTTTCCAGCGTTCCCACAAAGCTGTTTTAAGGCAAAGAGAAGAGTATTTAGTCTACCAAGCAGGAACGAGATGCACGAGAGGCTATACTAAAGTGCAGAGACAAGATGTAAACTGCCAAGAGAATTATTTCACCCTTCCAAATCAGCTGCATCTAGCTTCTAAATGTATAGCACAGCAAGAAAAAAAGCTCCGTGGAATTTTGCATTTGCAGTACCGAGAGAAATACTGTATCCCAAGAGCAGAAAGGAGGGAAAAGATAAAACACCGCCACAATAAAGTCTATGGGAAGAGCCAAAAAATTAGGTCTACCAAACCATCTGCCTCCCATGAAATCGACTCCTACCTTCCCAACAGTATAGACCTTGAGGGTACAGTCTTCTTCAGCAGTGGAGAGAAGAGCTGTAGGTGGGACACAGAACCAAGGAAACAGCCTTAAACAACTGTATTGGTTAGAGGGGAGGGAAAAAAAAAAGTGTCAGAGCTAGAAGAGAACAAAGGGAAGAAGAAAAAAATCACAGATGCTCAGTGCTTTTGGGTTCAGCAACTTAAAAAAAAAAAAGGAAATTACAACTTTTGTGTACTCATCTTTTGGGGAGCATAAGCACGTGTTCATATCAATACAGAAACAAAATCTCTTTCTGATTACATAGGATATCCACAGAGAGAGAACGCAAACCCAGCTTTTGGATTTGAGTAACTGAAAAGCTACTGATATAAATTTGTGACCCAAAGAGATGGCGAAGAGCTGCACAGGACTGAGATGACAAGCCATCACAAGAAAAATCTAAGTGTTAAACAAACGTACAATTAAAAAAGTCAACTAAGCCAGGAAACACCATGCAAAACTATAAAAATGCTCAAATTACTAATTTTGGCTTCAAATCCAAGTCGAAATTCTTTGAATCTCAAGCTCAGATAGCTAAACTAACTTCTCCAGAACAATTTAGGAGACCCTAACACAAACCATGGGAAACACCATTCCTAAATACTCTAAGAAGCTGTGTTAAACGTTATTTCAAACGTGTTTGAGAAAACCTCCTTTTCAGTCTTCTCTTTTCATCCACTTCCATGCTAGTGACACAGGCCTCCTAATAGAGGAGCAGCAGAGTAAAACCTCTGCCACCAAACTCACACTGACACTGCATCCACCTGAGAACTTCCTTGTGTGAGGGACTTTTACTCGTGGTGACCTCCCCAGGTAAAGAACATTATTGCATCCAGGTATTGGTGAGGTGGTCATCCAATAAAGGAGACTGCAAAGTAATAAGAGGATAAGAGATGCTCTATTTTACTCCCACAGCTATTCTCAGATCAAGCTGACAGAAGCTGCAGCAGAAGCAATCCTATTTTACAAAGACAGATCCGAAAGATTCCCAGGCAAATGTTAAAATACAGAAGGAGATACTGTAATTAGGACATTTCTCTTCAAAAGTCTATATACTCTCCTTTATTTTTGTAAAGGATACCATGTTTAAAAACTCTCTGCAAACACTCATCTATGCCTAAATTGCATGTTCATAGAATCATAGAATCATAGAACAATTAAGGCTGGAAAAGACCTCTTAGATCATCAGGTCCAGCCTATGACCTACCACCACCACTCAGCTAAACCCTGCCACTAAGTGTGGCATCCAGTCTGGCCTTAAACCCCTCCAGGGACGGTGACTCCACCACCTCCCTGGGCAGCCCATTCCAGTGTTTTATCGTCCTTTCTGTGAGGAAGTGCTTCCGAATATCCAACCTAGACCTCCCTGTTCATGGCCTCTGAACAGGTGGAAACAAATCTTGCATCCGCAGATGGATTGTACAGAACAGGTAAGAGCTGCCAGGAAAACTGTCCTAACGCTGCACCCTGGCTTTTGCAAGCCTCTGAGATGAGGGTTAAATACGAGGTTTGTGTCTGCTGCTGCTCCTCCATCCTCCCTTCTCCCCTCTCCTCCCAAGCACAGACAGCGCCTAACCCGCGCTCCAGCCCAGCACACTAATAACCTATGGGCTGAGGCATTCAGATGACCTTCTCAAAGGAGTGTAACCACCCACCCGGAAAGTGATGGCCAGTGCTGTAACACTCACCCTTTCTCTAACAACCACCTCCTCCTAGGGTAAGACCCAGGATATTGGTTAACACCCCATGAGGAACATAAGGTGGATGATGTGTGCACCCAACGGCTCCAGAAGACTTCACTGTTAATGTGCAAACATCAAGGTTCCCAACTCCAGCAGACGCTCGGTAACTCACAGCTTCGGAACGCAGCACCTTCATGTCCGAGTGTCTGTCTGTAACCTAACCATGGCTGTTCAGCCAACCCACTGCACAACTTGAAGGGAATCCAAGTCTCAGCCTTCTGCATTTGTGCTTATCTCATCAGACCACAGCGACCACAGAAAAGTAATTTCCTTTCTCTTGTGAGCACCTCCCACTGTAGGCACCATATTGACATCACTTTTTGTAACCACAAACACAGGAAAGAAGACAGAACTAATCAGTTTCTCACACACAGCCAGCGACTGCTGGAAATGAAATGTGTAGGGTGCAATGCTCTCCTGCACATATTATTAAGTTTTCCTCCGTTCACATTTCCTCAATATAACCACCAACAGCACAGAGAAGGTTCATTCCTTTCTCTGAACTATTCCTCACACATCTTCTCTCTAACAGCATTTCCCTTTAAAAGGTCAAACTGTTTGACTTGGCACCCGAGCTGCGCACTAAGATGGTCACTTCACAGATAAAGAAGGCAGCGCTAAAGCTATTTATCTGAGTGGATTTCAACAACAGCCTGGTCTGGGAAAACTTCCTAGTCCCAATTCTGGCAGAATATCTTAGTGAGTAACTTCCAGCAAGCTGCAACATTCACTCTTTACTTTCTCTAGTCAGTGAAACAAAACCAGTGTTTGCTTAAGTCATGATACTCATGTACACAAACTTTAGTAACTACAGGCAGCAGCAGCCTTTGGAAAGGAAAAGCCTTGTTCTGAACATCTATGCCACAAGATCAAATGCGGAAGTAACAGTAACATCACAATGCACCTGCAAATTCCGCAATCGAGAAGTGCTGCCATGCCCTTTCAAGTTTGGAATTACAAGGAAGGACTCCGAAAATCCTTTTCAGGACCATTTTAAGCTGAACAAAACCACCACATGAATGGGCAATAAAATGATCCACCCTACAGAGAAAGGTGAAAGGAAAAAATTGTTTGTGCAGCTGCATAAATAATCAAGTACCTCTGAAATAACACTCTTTATTTCTTTTGATTTAGACACCGCCGCTTGGTACCAAGCTCCTCGTATAAAAACACGTAGAAATAATTATGAAGATTCTTCCCAAATATTATTAAATTTTGCTGAAATTCTTCCAAAGAATTTGTTTCTACACCACAGGAAGCCTGGGAAATTTCAGCCTAAATTTAGCAGCAACTGGAATAAAAGGATATAAAGAAACTTAGCTACAGCAGGAAAAAAAAAGCTGCTACTACCACACACTGGTGCCAAAATACCTATAATGAGACAAAATGTTTTATTTACCAGAATATTTCAGAAGTTCTTTCACAACAGTAATTTAGCTCAAGCACACTTCGTTACCAGAGCTCATTCTTCAAATCACAAGACTATTATGTTTATAAGGCTCTTTTCTTAATAAGCCAAGCTTAAATCATCTACTATAGCTCTCATCTTCACCAGGGATGTTGCTGGTGAACTGCTGAGAAGATCCTCCCCTAAGCGTGCAGATGTGGCACCTGCGTTTTGAGCACACGACGTTTGCACGTCTGGCATTTTTTTAACACTACACCAACATCCCTGCCTAAGCAATTCTCGGCAGTTCCAGATGCGATGCGCAAGCGCAAACATCTGTCAAAGCTAAGCAGGGGAAATGACTTCTCCTCGTTTGCTTCCCCAGGAACACGCAGGGGGCTGAGGTATCTCCACCAGTCACATCCTACAATATCCATTTTTTTTATATTTAGCTAATGCAGAACATCATCATGTCAAGGTAATTTGTCAGACCCTCTCCAGTATCAAAGCAACAGGAGAAACTGGAGATCCTTGTGTGCCCACGACAGTTCACAGGCTATCAATTTCCAGAACATGCTCTTTGTGCACAGCCTGACAGCTGGAGGCTCTGCTGAATCCTTATCACGCCCTAAGCTCAATTTTCAGTGCTTTGTAGCAGACAAAAGGAAAAGATGTCATCTAAGTGACAACAGGAGGATGGAAGAGGCTGAAATCAAGGCGTTTATCATACCTGCAGCTTCTATCTTGGGATAAGATGGAAGAAGAGTTTGTGCCAAAACATGCTGAGGTGTACAAGTAGATGATGATTTTAGGGGATATGGTTTAGGGATGAATTTTGCAGAGTAGCATTAATGGTTGGACTTGATCCCAAGGGTCTTTTCCAACCTCAAAGATTCTATGATTCTATGCTGGCTCTGTCCTGTTCAAGAGAATTTACTTTTCAGTCTCCATAAAAGATGATAAGGCATCAAGTATGTGCACACTGTACCCATGGAAGGCACTCTCCAGGGCTTTTGTTTTCAAGGACCTTTAGACAGTGTTTACACTTGACCCATACGCAGCACTCCAGCGCCAGCCTCACCAGTGCCATACACAAATAACAATTCATTTCCCCCTTTGTTGTAACACCCAAGTGCAGAGTGATTTACCACCATCCTGCACTGTAAGTTCAAGTTCAACCTCTTTATCACTATGAGAGTGATTTTGGACTCAATCATACGAAAAGGAATAGTGAAAGGAGTGCACAAAAGCTCAAGTATGTAGGTATTGATACTCTACCACTTTCTGATCGAGAGACCTGCGGTCTGCAGCAACACAACACAATCCCTGCTGGCAAAGCACAACATCAACAATGTGCTTTTGTTAGCACCCACAAACACCTGAGACCTGGCTGAGGAATTTATTTTTCTGAGCTCCACAAAGACTTCACCAACACCTCTGGCAGGCAGTGTTGCCCCAAAACAAGAGGAGGATAAAAAACAAAGTCAAGAGCTTCATGCATTTTAATAACCCTGCTCTCAAGCTATGCTTGTCCTCAATGCTTTAGTCACTGTATATTTTACAGGGTCAGAGCAGGTTGTCAGCAGGGCTCTTCGCTGAAGCCAATCTCTTGGTAACTAAACCATAATGGAGCGCAGAGAAAGATGAGTTAGATGATTCAGGGAATGGACTGTTTATTTTACATGAAGTAGCTGGGATGCTTTGCCTTGTATAGCTTGGCAAAGACAGAGGGTGAGAGGGGATACGATTGCTATCTGCAAATACATCAAAGGAATAAATGCTGAAGAGGGAGGGGGAGATACTCAAGAACAATACTGGCACAACAGTTTAAGAGTATAAACTGACCATAAATAATATTTGGAGCAGAAATTACAAAGTTTATCTTTCAAAACAGTTTCCAATGAGAACAGCGGGGGCAAAAACTTTTGGCTGTTTTAATCTACACTTGTAACCTCATCAGCCTGGCACCCACAACTGCCCTTGCACAGCAAAGAGCACAAATAGGAAGGCAGACCGAAAAACAAGCAACTCTGACATAAGCTAGTTCATCATTTCTTGCTGGAAGACACCACGTTGCCACACAGACAATAGCAAGACACAACATTTGCTTAGTGCAAATGCTTCAGGAGAAGCATCAAGCCCATTGTGAAAGAAAGAAACTTCCGGGCTACTGCAGCTTTCTCTCCTCATACCCCTGGAACCGTCAGCATAAAAGTCTAAGGAGTTCAGCCCGCTCCTCCAAACAGCCACGTTTCTGCAAAGGTTGTTGCATGGGGAACAAGATGCTTCCCTCTCAAGTTTATCAGCCACTACAACGAAGAACTGAAGACTTGTCCTGCAGGGATCGCATCTCTCAGTGCCCCATAAAATGACATCAGGGTGGCTGAGAACTCCTGTACGCATCAGTCCCACGGCGAGTTGGAAGCTCAGGGCAGTCCGAGGGACAGGAGCTGTTATTTCGCCCGCAGTCCACTGGATGTCACTAATGACCACGGCTCAGGAGCTGCTCCAGCGCTTCGAGGAGCTGCAGAGCCAGAGTTTGACCGCGCAAGCCAAAGGAAAGCGCTTACTCTTGTTATTAGATTTTTATATTCCTACACTCGTTTTCATCGGTTGCGATAAGCTGATTGTCTCCTCTCGCAGAGTGACACTCAAGGGAAAAAAAGCACAACTTGATTTATAATGGAAGCACCAGAAATAAGCCTGAAGAAAGCAAAGAATATTGCCTTCATTTGCCTGCAAAGAACATTATTAAGGTATCAACTTTTTCTTTCTTTCTTTTAAAAGCCTCAGAACCTCAAATCAGACTACTAAACAAAAATCACAGCCTTCACTTACAACTGTCTAGCACCAAAATCTTGAGAAGAAAAAATCCACAGCCAACTACACTGCAAATTTCTCTTTCCAAACTGTCAAGGTGATTAAAAATAATTTACGTGCTCGTTTTAAAAAATCTCAATTTTTTTTTTGTTATTTCAGTTTGGACCTTTTGATCTTTTGGACTTCAAGATAACACCAGATGCAACTCTGGTACTTCCACACAGCACACACAGAAGCATACAAGGAACAACTGACTTCTGCGGGTTTGTATTTGCTGTTTAAGCATCCAGCAAAGTGTCACATCCAGAAATACCACTCAATTTTCCCAGGGCATGAGGGGTGGGAACAAACCACATCCAACAACTAAAAAAAACCCCTTCCTCTCTCATTCTATTTACACTCACATCTGGCTCCTGTGAACATTCCTGAAGGAGGAACATTCAATACACACAATAACAGTTACCCAAGACATTGAACCCCATCAGTTCAGTTTTCCCCACCTTTCGAAACTGCGCCAGGTATTTCCTTAGATATATTGATAAATATTGAATAAACTAAAATCAACTTCACTTACATAATATAAATAAAATCCTCCACAAAGTGTAAACAAAACTTGAGCAAGTCAGTTTGCTAGTAAAAGAGCTGTACGTTTCTAAACAAGAATTCTTGCTTTCAGAGCCATCTGCCTGTCCCTTTCGATTCCACAAGGGAGTTACAACACTTAATTTCAGCTCTCTGACTCATTTCCATAGCAACAAACGTGCACAAGTGCTTATTACAAAAAGATCCACAGATTATTTAAAAGTAATCAGCACCTAAATCTTCCTATTCCGGGTACTGTCAGCATCTAACGCCATCTAGCAAGCGATTTCCCAATTCTACTTAAATGCTGGGTTGTCATTTCACCAATCTAACTGCTTACCAGTTGTGCAGCACTTGTACATCGTATTTCAGTAGGAAGCTGAGTGGTAGTTTTGCCTCGAAATAAGAGGCATGGGAAAAAAGAATGAGCATAGCAGTTATGGCCAGCTGCAGGGAGGGATGCTGCTAATCAACTGAAAATAAAAAGAAGATATTGCTGAAGAAAATAACCCAAACCATCAGCAGTGGCTGCAGGTCTTCACAGTATGTTCACCCATCCACCTCAAAGTGAAGTGAAATTGCAAGAAAGACGCTCACCATTTTCAAACTCAATCGCCGCTAAACACAAGTACAATACAGCATAAAAGTAAATTTAAGTTAATTTTTTTAAGCAGTTAGTTTAATTCAGGGTAAGAACGACGAGTGTTTTAATGCATCTTGGTTTTTCACAGATAAAATTCAGTTGCTATAGTAAATGAAGAATTCCAGAACCCTTCAGTGTTGGTTTTTCATGAAGTTTTTGTTCTGCTGGAAAACTAGAGATTTGAAGAAAACCAGCAAGTGCTCTTATAAGGTCACAGTGAAGTCTTATAGAAATTAGGAAATAAAGTTTATTAGGAAATAAAAGACATTAACATTAACAAACAATAGGGATGAAGAGGTTTCAAAATACTTTCATTCCTTCCTCTGTTGCACCTTTTAGCCTGAAATGAAACATTAAGGTCACCTCAAAACATTTTTCAACAATACAAATAGTGTTATAAAAAATAATAACAAAAAGCTGAGAATGTTAACAATCTGCAAGAAGTACTTTCAGCTTAATACCAAAAGGGGAGACACGTTTATGTAAAGTCTGTAAAGGGAATAAACAACCGTACAGATGGTTCATCTTGCAAAGGAGATGAGACCAAATAATGTAAAGAGTTCTTCTGGACTTAAGCATCTGACACAATGAAACATATCAAACTGAAGGGTTTTTAAGGAAATATTAACATGAACTTGTTAAAACAGACAGGTGTGAAATATTTGCTTCCTGCCGCTACTAACAAAATATTTTGGTTGTTTAAAACATTTAAATATCCTTTAAGGCCTAGAAACAGGATAGAAAACACACTCCATGCTGGGACTTTCAGAACAGCCTAAAGAAATTACTCAGTATTTGTCCTGCAATTTGAGCATGATTCTTCCAGTGCTATTGATTGACTTTCTCCTTCCCGTGAGCTTTCCCGCCCCTGTCTCCTGCTTTGGTCTCACTGGAATACTTTGTTGAAACTTGCATCAACCTATCAGCTCAGGTAAAACTACATCACAGAAACAATTCATCCAAAATACTGAAATTTAATCTGAAGGCAACGTTTCAGCATCAAACACCTTCCACTCCCACTCTAAACCTTTATCTGCCAAGGCAACGATCTTCTACGGGCAGTTTCACAATGCCTCCAGTCTACTCCAGAAGCTACACAACACACTCTGGTTGGTCACATCCTTGCGCCAAGTCACCTCCACATATATTTAACTAACCAGCCCTAAACGAAATGCTCAGATCTTATTCAGAGACCGTGCTGAACGTGTGCCATCTCCGAGTGCTGACTGCACCAGTCTCCAAATTAACCAAACATGCTTCTGCCAGCTCTGAACCAGCACCAGCTCTGCTTGGTTTGCAGGGGCAAAGCGCTGCAGTAGAGCTGCCCTTTCCTAGGGCTTCAGCAGCTGAGGCGGGAAGGAAGAACAGTCTGAGAGGAAGAAAGGGGATGGAAAAGCGGGTGGCAGGAGGAAGTAGGAGAGGAAAATGCACTAGCAAGAATTTATGTAACGCTTCTGTTAAAGGAAGAGAGACTGCGCAGGAGTATGAGACAGGAAAGAGTTAAGGGAGAAGTGGGTAGTGGGTCAGGATAAAGTCTGAAGAGGGCAAAGGCATGTTTGAAGTTGAACTTCCTAATCCCACATGGCTACAGCCAACACGCTCTTCTCCTGCCTTTCTTCTGTCCCCCATTGTCCATCTTGCACCTAAACTGCTTGCGAGTCACAAAGCCCGCTCACCTCCAAAGCCTGGCCTTGCCAAGACTCAGATTCACAAGTCTCAATATTTTTTTTTCTGTCTAGCGAGAAACCCACTAAGAGATTTGTCATCACACAGGAGAAGCTGACCCACACAGAAGACATCTCCTTACTCACCAATTACAACCAAGTCCTAGAAACCTGCACAGGCGACTTTACTTTAACAGGGCTGACCAGTGTGGTGGTGCTGATTTCCTTCTGCTTTGCTTTGTCTCAGAAAAGCTCAGAAACCCCCATTATTTGTACCCTTACAGCAAAGGCATGCCAAAGCTACAGAACCCAGCTGGGAAGCGCTGCTAGCACATAACAACAAGCTGGTTTTACACGAGACCTCCCACGCAGTCAGGTACAGACCAGACCCGAAGGCTGCCCAGCAAAGATCCAAGATGGATACAGTGAAAGAAAAAACAAAAAAAAAAAATCAAAAATCATCTTATACTTACGGTATTTAAGAAAACTACCTGAACATCACCAATCATCCCACGTACAGCAGAGCTCTTACGTGGAAAAAAGAAGATAATAGCTTTTAAAAAGTCTCAGAACACGTAAGAAATAGCCAAGTCCCACGTCACTGTCTATGTGTGCAGAGGCATAAACAGATATTAGGAGGAAAATGCAAAGAGCTGCCACAGTCTTTAACTCTAAACACGTAGAAACCAACGTGTAAACTTTAAAGAAGCATAATGTAAAATTAGCAATTAGAAAGCAATTCCTGGAACACACGTGAACAGAAACCTCTTTGATTACTCTGTTGGCGATGACAGTTACCTGATCAGAGCTGCTCTGCACACACACTTCACTGAATCTGACCATTGATCATAAACAAAATCATATTTAAAATATTAGGGTAAAATATTAGGGTAAAATATTAGGATATTAGGAATATTAAGATAGCTTAGTTCTTAACATAGCTTAGTTCTGAGAACAAAGTTTTTACAGGTGAAAAAACTAGCATACTGTGAAAAGACCTTGTATTTCTGCATTCTTTCAAATGCACAATATATATATTGGGAAAATTCATTTGGAATTATGGAATTGTAACCAATAAAGAGTCAGTGACGTAACACAGCATTGACAAATCCACTCCTTGTTTCTAGGAGAAAGTTAATTCTCCAACACTGCATATTTCGAAGGATCTGTTGGCTATATAAAACATCACTTAAGGATATATGTAGTACAGCTTTAGCAGTAGTTTGTCTTTTAAAACGTAACTTTTTCTTTTTTTCCCCCTTTTTCCCAGGGGAACAAAATAACCAAACAAATAAAATCTCGTGTTTCTTCTTCTGATCTTTTCCAGATTTGCTTTTTTCTTTTGGACTTTTACCGTTATTAAAAAATACCCCATCTAGGGTGGGGATCCCAAACCTTAGTGAGGTCACCTCGTATTTACTACCATAACTTCCTAATAAACCTATTTTATCTGCCAACACAGGTCCTAACTTTACCCCTGCCTGCCTATAAGCAGCCAGTCACAACTCTAACCAGAGGAACCCACCCAAATTAGCCATACACAGTCCCGGCCCTCAGACCAGGCACCATCTTAACCCACCCTCTGCCAGACACAACATCAAAGCTAGAAAGGGTTCCAGGGCAGCATCAGCTCTCCTGACCCTTGCTCAGAGTGCTTGGAAGAACATGGTTAGTCTTTCTGAACTCTCAGGATAAACTCACCTTGGTTTTATTCACCCGTTACCAGCGACACAGCATCACTGTCTGTCAGCAAAGCGAGTGACGCTCCCGTTTAACCTAATGGAAGAAGGAAGGACAGCGGTGAGAGAACGAAATGAAGAGGAGATTGGATGAGGCACTCAGTGCCACGGTTTAAATGATGGGCTGGTGTTGGTGTTGGATTATAGGTTGGTCTCGATGATCTCAAAGGTCTTTTCCAACCTTGTAAAACTGAAACTTTAGGACCATTCCCACACCCCCTCACCCTCCTTCACTTCCCTATGGCACAGGGGTCCCTATGGATCCCTGGATGCCCAGGGGCAGCTCAGGGGGCAGCACAGGGGTCGCTCTCAGCCCAAACCCCCCTCCACGGACGATTTCTACCCCTCCCCACCACATACCCCACAGGGACAGCCCCTCTCAGACCCCCAGGAGCGCCCCCAGCCTCAGCAGGGGGGGCCT
>WEIS01014690.1:0-14559 GCA_013389965.1 Todus mexicanus | reverse complement strand
CTCTCGGCAGCCGCATCCCCCGCCCCGCAGCCCCCGCCGGGAGCGTTTTCCAGCTTTAGTTTCGAACGGGACTCATCCCCGTACTCCGGCTTTCAGCTCCCGACACCTCCCCAAGGAGTTTTCCTGCGCGGCAACTGAACGAGGGGACTTGGGAAGTGTCGGCGCCTCGGTGACTCCGCCGGAGAGCTGCTCTCTCCTAGAACCCTTCAGAGACACCCAGGGCAAAATTCAGCACCTTCACTAAGGAGAGAGACTTGAAGTCAAGCTCTTAATGAAACAACACCACCTTGCACAATGGCTTGTACCCTTTTCCCCAAAACCTTCCTTGAGAACGTCACCACTGAGACAAAACCCATGGATCTCACTGTCCTGTGGCAAAAAATAATACTGAAGGAGCCTGATTGCAAGAAGGTGTCTCTGATCTGTGACAGCTCACACAGCCGTCATCCTCCCTGGAGCCAGCAGAGAGCAAAATAAAACCCTGCAAGTACACACATGAATAACAAAAATGTTATTGTCATTCTTTTCTAACAGGCCTCGGAAAGGACAGAGTAAGAAAAAACGCACAGGAAATGCAACCAGTAGAGCCATGGAAAGGTATTTCCAGCACCTCCAAAACCAGAGGAGCACCAGTCATCGCCCACAGAGAAAATGGACCCCCCTGCCCCACCGATACCCCCAAACACTGGTGGCTGAGCTGGCAGCTGGGCACCTCCCCTCTTGGTGAGCAGCACGCCCAGAGCTCGCTCTCAGGACACAGTTTATCATTTCTCAAACTAAACAAGTCCAGAGATGAACCAGCGGCTCTCCCATCCCTCCAGCTGCAGCACATCTCCCACCTCGCGTCTGGCACCGCAGAGGAGCTGGGCGGTGCTGGGGGATCGGCAGCGGGTGCTCTGGGGTAAACAGGAAAGAACGAGCAGAGAGAAATGGATGTCCCAGGAACAAGGCCTTGAACTCACGGGCAGGAGAAGCAGTTTTCACCCACCGTGCTTCATTTGGACGTTATGCCCAGGATTTTGGGTAGGGAATTTGCCTGTTTCTGCCCTAGCAACAACCTGTTTGTGCACGGCCACACAAAACCTCCTTCACTGCCACGGGAAGAACAGAGCAGGCGGCTGGATTCCTGCACATGGTGCAAGTTCCGATAAATGCAAGAACTGAGATTAGAACAAATCTGATGTTCTTCACTAAAAAGCAAGGGTTGACGTGGCATTGAGATGGAGAAATTAGGGAACAGCTAAATCAGGAAACGCAATTATTGTAGAAAGCTCAATCTTAACTTGGTGTTCTCCTCCATCAGCCTTAAACTAATGGCCTCTCTTCATGTAATTATAGACTATTAGTTACACCAAACCATATTTGCATAGTTACACAATCTTGCTGTACCTCTGATGCACATTCCGCAGTATTAACGCTGCTTCAGATTTAATTTATGTGGGTTTTACTCCAGGGTAATTCAGGACTTCAGTGAAGCTCCCAACTGCTGGTGTGTGATTAACTGGGGTCAAAGCCATCAGAATGACTCACCAGAAAAGTAAACCCACTTGTGGTCAGCACAACGAGGACAAAACTGACAGGCTGGTGGCAAGTGTCAGGGTCATCATAATAACAGAGTTAAAGTCTTCAAAAAAGAGCAAGCAAAAGTTGGGTATTGCAGGTTCGCTTCAGGCCAAGGAATTTGTCTGCGGGGTCCTGCCATCCCAAGAGGTCTCCAGCACCCAGACCAGGGTTTGCTCTGCAAAGCGTCGTACAGAGACCAAGCACAGCAGCCAGAGGAGTGAGACAGCCCAGCCTGCTCATCCCTGCGGCTGCTCCTTTCCGCTGATGTTTAATGTCCACGATCAGGAGCTTCAGACACATTTTTACACAGTCCCCAAACAACTCTCCTCCACTTTGTTAATTGGCTTCTTCCACCGAGCTAAATGCAGCAGCAGGTGAAACCTGAACATACTTTCTCTGGTCACCCACAGAGGACTCTGCTGTCTGGAGCACATGAGGAAATTACTTTTTTTTTTTTCACTAAAACACTTAATTTTGAGCTAAAAGTCAGTTTCACTAGCAGCACTGATTACCTGAGTGGTGCTTGTTGCTTACATTGCCATTGAGGAACTTATAAACTGGGCACTGGACAGTCTGAACACTTAGAATTAATAAACTAAAGGGGAAGGTTGACAGATAAACCATGGATTCAGGTCTGGCACAGTCGCAGCAGGCACCGCGCTGGGACCAGGCTGGCAGCTGTGGCTCGTCCCAGCATAACTCTGGCAGCTCTGCCCTCCCTTGGGTGGTGACGGGGATCAGGGACGAGGGCTGTCTGTGCCCGCGGCAGGGTGGAGCGGGGCTGCACCAGCGGCTGGTGCCCACTCTCGCCACCGGCAGGCACTGCCCTACACCTCTGCTGCCAGGAGAGCCAGGGCTCGCGGCCAGATGTGCAGCCACGACGATAACGTCATAGACAGCTCAGATGTTGACTAATGAGACTCGGACCCAGATCACAGCCAGTGGTGACTGTACAGCCAGCCCCTTGTTTTCCACTCCTGCAGCTGCGACTCAAGACCTTCCTGTGCTCCCCCTCACTTGTTGTTCTCCAACATGAGTCACATTTGAGCCTAACTCAACGTCAACCACATGTGGAAAAATCTGGAAGTTACTGAAAACATATTCAAGTTGTTGGCCTGTCAAATTAACAACACAGTTAAATATCTCCTAAGCACAGCAACAGATTTTAAGGATAGGAAATAGGTATTACATGTCTAAACACCAATTAAAGCATCCGAAAAAATCAGTACTGCTGCAGAACAGCCAACATTTCAAACTCTGCTCAGAGAAGTGCACAAAAACACATTTCTATTTAAATTCTGGAAGAAAAACAAATGCATGACTCAAAGTTTGGCAATTGTATGACCTCGGAGAACTCACTTCCCATCTTTGTGCTTGCTTCCTCATCTGCAGGAAAGGATATTGTTTTCTTAATCCAACAGCTTTTCTTTTTTTTTCCTGAAGGTTACTTAGCTAAGGATTCAAAGTATCGTTCGTATCCTTGAGTTCAACATGTTGCAGGCATTGAAAAGGTTTGCATTTAAGAACCCAGGTGTGATCACTATATACATGTTCATTCTGAAGTGGGTTATTTTGTAAACACACAAGTTTGCAAGCAAAGCCTGTCCTGCTGCGGCCTCTCCACAGCTCTCACAAACCCGGCACTGACACAACGCTTCTGTCAAGGCACCAGTCCCTGTGGCATTAGCCCTTTTTCAGCAAATAATAAACAACAGAAAGCCTACAGCACACGTTCCACTTTGAAAGACGTATTTAGACCAACTTTCAGCGCACACACCACCGCAAGGCAGACCCAAATACCTGGTTTGCATCTTAAGTAACAGATGAAGAAATGCTTTTCTACAGCAATATTCAAATACAGTTCAGGAGGAGCAATCGGGGTCCAAAGGGCAGTGCCAAGGGCTCGGATTCTATCAAACTGCCACGACTCAGCCAAGCTACAGGCCTTCCTTTAAGGTCAACGGGACACAAGAGTGCGTTCCACGTGCTGCTGAGCAGGGCTGAGATCAAACACACGACACCAACTCCATGTTTGAACGTGTCACTGAACCGTGCTGTTAAGGACCAAATAGTTAATATTGTCAAAAGATCTCAGAACACTCATGCGATACCACATCCTAAGCCACACGCCGTGGTGTGGGGAGGACTGGTGTTTCCGGATGACACCGACAACCAGGAGTGTGATGGCAACAACCGGTCACGTGCGAGAAGCCAGCGTGTTGCCTGCTCAGCCACCACATCCATCACCTGAGGCACTCCACTTGCACCAGCTTCCTCCCAATGCACCCTCACCTTCTCACTCATGACCATAATCCCAAGTCTCCACAGCCACGATAATGATGCTGGATCATTTCCATGGGCACTGCCAGTCAAGGACCTTAACTTCACAGCAAGCAGAGCTGAACAACAAGCGGGTCTGTGAGGAAATAAATGAGAGCTCAGCTGCAGCCTTCTAAAACCATTTCACAGGCAGTGCCAGAAGAGGATAAACAAATGCGCTTGAGTTTCAGGTTTATTACAGCTTGGTGCAGTCTTTGTTCTCTGTTCCAGGCTCTTTGCTGACCTAGATCTCTCGTTGACAACTCTGGGAATTTGGGATGAATAAAGAAGAGAATTCTTCCAGTGAGGTAACGAAGAACACACCAGGACTTCAGCTCCAGATGGAGCCGGCATCAGGAGGGTCTTTGGAGGAGCACCTTCACCAGGAAGGGGTGAATGCAGATGGTGGTGCAGGGGCACAGAGGAGTTTCTCCTCTGGTTAAGGGGGACACCTCTGCCAGGCTGAGGGAGGAAAGGAGCCTCTCCTCTTTGGCAGACTCAGCCATCCTGTGCCTTCTGTCTGTCTGCAGAACGAAGCCTGGCTGAAAGATGGACCAGGGCAGCACCTTACTGCATCTGGCCCCAGGCACCGCGGCTCCACCCTGCGAACAGCCGTATTTGTGAGTCTGCACTCCACTGAGAGTGAGCGGAGATACCACATCACAACTTCATCACTTCAAAACAAGGAGGTGCAAGCACTAGATCCTGCCCCTGCTGCCCATCGTACGTTGAGGGTTTGTGTATCCCACAATCCAAAAGTTGCTTACTCAGAATATCTCGAGGAGCTGTGCCTTTGGACAAAGTCAAGATGAAAACAAAAGAAATCTTCAGAGAAATTTTCGAAGAACGAACTCTAGAGTTAGTCTGCGTTATCTGTTGGGATAATTTTATCTCCTGAGAACTTCAGAGAAAATAAATACTATTTTTTTAAAAGTCCACGCTGCCTGCTTGCACTAAAATTGAGCAACCTGAGCGTTTATAATGATGTAGCCTGGAGTGTCATCCCCAGCTGCCTCGCCCTTCCTGCCTGACCCTTCCACTCCATGACTCTCTTGGTGAAGGCGTAAGGAGCCGGGGCAGGGTCCTCCCCACAGTGCTGCTTTTGGACCGGGTACTCACAGTGGGCAGCGACTGAAGCCAACCACCTCAGACCCAGGCATAAGCGCACATCCCGACAGCGTTCGTCCGGGTTTCCTCATTGCTCACAGATGAGGGTGTTAATCCAGGCTGTGCACGCAGACTCAGGCTAGATGAAGGCGTCTGTAGAAAGCCAGGTGACAGGAAGGGTGTTTTTCCTCATTAACTAACTCTAGTTAGGGTGTAGGAGGAAAATCACTCTGGTTCCACGCAGGGGAGCAGCAGTGGTGTGAAACTTTGATCCCGTGGAGCTGTTTGGGCAACTGCAGGTGATTCAAAGACCTGCCTGACGGTTCACACACAGCCCTGTCCCACGGGTTACAAATCTGCAGGAGCNCCGCGCACTTCCCGCGTACCTTCGGCGTGGCAGCTGGCGGAGAGGACGGAGCTCGGCGGTCTGAAGAGGTACGGCAGGTACCGCGAGAAGCATTTCATCTTCCGAACCCGTAATTAAAATTAAAAAAAACCCCACCCAAACCGGAAGGAGGGGAAGGCTAAAACCGTACAAACTAAACCAAAAAATCCACACCAAGAAAATAACGAAGGGAACAAGGCAGCCCCTCCTCAGCGCATGAGGCTCTGCCGGTGCCTACGCGGCCGCGGCTCGGTGCGGGGGATGCGCGGGGGGGAGAGCGGCCCGGACGGTGCCGGTGCTGCCGGTGCCGGTGCCCCCGGGGCTGCCGCTGNGTCCAGCCCAGCCCAGCCCCGTCCAGTCCAGCCCAGCCCAGCCCAGCCCCGTCCAGATCAGCCCAGCCCCGTCCAGCCCCGCTCCCTCCGCCCCGGCCGGACCCGCAGCCGCTCCGGGGATGCTCGGCCGGGCCCGGCCGTGCTGCGGGGCTGCCGCGCCCCCCGCACAAACCGCATCAGGGAGCAACCGAGAGGCGCCTGCAAACCACAGCCTGCAAATTCAGCCATAGGACGAAAACACATTTTGTTGTGCTGCGGAGCCTTTGGAGGCAGCGCTCCCAGTTCAGAAGCTGCAGCATTTCAGAAGTGGGACAGATACGGATCAATATTTCTAACGCTTTTTCAATCAGTTTTCAGAAATCTCGCAGCTATGTGCACTCCAAACAAACCCTGCCACGGCCAGCCCAGGTGCACATAATGGAAAATATCTCGGTACCAAGAGGGCAAGCTCGAAGGAAATAATGAGAAGCTGCTGCTGATCACAGCCCCTGTTTTGCTGCTGGTTTAATTACTCTATGGATAAGTTTTTTGGTTTAACCCTAAGCCACTCACCATCCTTGCCTGCTGCTGCTGCCTCATGTGGAGCAGAGGGGTCACTTTGCTGTTCGGTCTCATCGTCTGGCTGCAGCCTGTCTCCTTCTGCTGTCACTAGCAGATGGCAGCACAACTGCTTTTATACCAGAGATGCAACACACCTGTGCCAGCAGAGAGGAGCTTTTCATTTCACTTTAGTATCTTTCCCTGATTTAAAGTGCCCTCTCTGGATGTGGGGGGCTGCAGGCAATGCAAAGCCCTTCTGCTCACTCTGACTGCATCACAGAGGTGAAGGCTGAAGACAAAGTATTGTGCATCTCAAGCCCATCGCAGGAAACAAGATATGAAACAGAGACAGTATTTTGTAAAGCCCTCTTCGTGGAAAGTGACTTTATGTGTTCAGGTATGAGTCGCACAGAGAGATTATTTAATATACCAGCCTGGAAATGCGAACGACTGTCTGTGGAGCAAACATTGCTGTTCACATGCACCTAGAAACTACACAGGGGTTCACCTGAGAAAGTGGTGGATGTCATCTCCAGTCAAAATTACAGAGGAAAGTTAGGTGTGGTATGCATAATTAAACCACATCACAGACATGAAAACTGCAATTATAGATCTCTAATGATGGCAGCAGCTTGGTTATTGCTTTCATAATCATGTACAACAAAACCTGAAAAAGAATGTGGATTCTGCTCTGGGGAGAATCGCCTTCCCCGTGGAGCAGTTAGAGCTCTGCAGGCAGAGGCGTGGGTTGACTCCCTCCCCTCCACAGCCTTACAAGGCTCTGCTTTTAAAGAAAGTATCACACTTGAGGAAATGCAACAAAATAGAAGAAATATATCTAACAGGCCAGCGCAGCTCCTGCGTTTGTTCTCCCAATATCCACCTAAGGGGCTCCGTGCAGTTGCACTCTCAGCGACACATTCCCAGGCATTGCTGCAAGCTCCTTCCCCAGCATTATTCTCATGTCCAAGACCCTTCAGGTGCAGAGATGAAATGCTACTGGTGGTGTCTACATTCTGGGTTCAGGCAGAAAACGTTGGCACAGTTCTGCCAGCACAAGTGAGCCTTGCTGGGCAGCACCTTCACAGCTACGCTCCAGACACGGGTCTGTCCACCACAGGCTGGACACGAGCAGGACACTGCTCGTACCCTCCGGTGTTCCCAACACAGGACAGACATTTACATGCAGACGTGAAAGGTCACTGTCATGACACCAAATGAGAATAAGAGAACACAGGAAAACGCCCAGTAAGAAGCTTAAACCAGAATAATCATAGAAACTGAGCAGAACTGAAAGAATACATTCAACCTTAAAGCCGGGAAAACTGAATGCATTTATTTCTTTTCAGTTGCCCGTGTCTGCCTGTTGGCTAACTGCCAAACAGATGTGCTTGCAGAGAGAAGTGCCTAAGTGACTGAGGAGCACCAACCCCCTGAGAGCTGCTGCGTGTGAAAGGGGATGTCTTGTGCTCCTAAATCCCCCATGTGCCTGCACCAGTCCCTCCCACACAAGTCCAGGTCTGTACAGGTGTATGCGCCACAATTTGTTCTAACTCCGGATACAAAAGCAAGCACCAAGTTAACTCGAGTTACCCAGGAACACAGTCCAAGTGATTCCAGTAAAGGAGAGGCTGTCTAGTAATTCCCTGAAAAAATCTGTAATTAACAGCTGAAAACCAAAAGGAAATCTATTTCAAAGACTATTGAAATGATTAAGCTACAATGCCTTCAAATGAATTTTTTGGATCAATAGCTAATTTTAGTGGCTCGTCTCTTTCAAATGCCTAAGTACATAATGAAGGCAGAAACTCTTTGCCAGCAGTTTCCAATATCATGTGGGCACCCCCCTGCACACTGATTAGGCAAGATGTGCACGGCAAGTTATTTGTGATCGCAGCAACAAATGGAAAAATAAGCTTACCTTCTGTCACCCCGATATCTATAGTTCCTTTCACTTGACTAAAGCACCACAGCACATCCTGCATGAGGTTTCCAAATCCTGCCAGGGAAACACACGCAGAGAGCAGATAAGGTACAATCACAATGGTACATAGCTTGAGCTTCTTTACACACGCACAAACAAGCTGGCACACAAATACCCGCATGGCCTGTGTGAAGATAAATCTTTGCTTACCTGCTATCATTCTTCCAGACAAAGCGCCAAGCTAACACTGCAGAACTGAGCACATCATGCCCGTGCTATGAATCGCCCGTCTGTGTTCTCCGTACCATGGCAGGGCTAGTTCGAAGTGGTGCAATTGGAATCAGTCCCCTCGACATCACTGGCAGCATCACAGAAGAGTCAGGAGGCCCTGTAGTCATGGTCTTTGTCACAGCCTCTCTTCATCGGAATACTAATGCCCCAAATCATCTCCAGCACTGCTGAAGAGAGAGCGAAACAGAGGAAAAGAAAACTGCTCTTGCTACCACAACAACATTTTTTCCCATTTGTGGTCGGTGTAGTTGTGAACTGCTTGGCAATGAACCCCAGCAGAATGAAGTTGCTTTACAGGATATTTTAATATTATAATCAAAATTTGCCTGGAATCAGGAGCGTATAGCAGCTGCTTTAAAAGAATACTACAGCCATTTCTGTTATAAGGCATATTACGAAGCTGTAGCTGTCTCAATCGTGCCTGCTCCCTTAGCAATACTCTGTGTTGAGCCACTCTGAGAAATTAGGATTTTACCTACCGCTGCTCCTCATTTTCCTGACAGCTCAGCAGAATTTCACTTTCTGTAATGCAGTTTTCACTGTAGCACAAAAAATCCACTGCCTCAGTGGACAACTTGCTTCCTTTTATCCGAACACACATTTTGTCTCAAAGCAATTTCCAGACATGAAGAAAGCAGCACAATGGAGCCATGAGGACAGGAGGTGACATCCTACCCAATTTACACACAGGTGACATGCAGCACAGAAAATGCGAGTGTTTTGCAGTCGGCAAGTGTGATACCGAACTCAGTCAGGGGGTCATGACAGGGGAGACTCAGTCCAAAGAAAAGGAAAACACGGGATTGGGAGATAACGTATAACTGCAGATACAGCTGAGCCCACTGGACTATCTCATGGCTACCCAAACATCTTTGTGAGCTTTCTGTCTGTTTTTATTTAAATCATGGTAAGTTTTTGTATATGAATACAGGTCAATATATATCATATATTTTTAAAGTACTGTAATAATCTTCCATACATAGTAGATACAAAGCCCAGAACGGGCTCTGTCAACCCCTGCCCAGCTGCTGAGGAGGAGTTTGTCCCTGGTTACATCACGGTGTGCTCCACAGGACTTAACCTTCTGTGCAAGTACGTTCTGCACGAGAGCCGCTCCCTTTGTCCTCCTTGTTAGCGTCTCCCTGTCTGGAGTCCCAGAAATAACCACTCAAGCATTTGTAAATAACAGCAGCCCATTCTCCTGCAAAATTTTACCGTGCAAGGTGGAGAGTGGGATCCAGCTGCTACAGGCCCTGCTGCTGGGCTCCTCAGTCTGGTTTTCCTCCATGAGAGTTACTATGGAAGACAGTCTGCATCTGCATTTGAGAGACATCACTGACGATTTGCCCTCTGTAGTTAAGTGTTTCTGTAGCTCTCACGTGAGACTCAGTAGCAGGGGCTGAGCTCAGCGCTGCTAGAGGTAATTCAGTGCTTTGTGCTTTCCTTTAGGCTTTCTAGGTTTCATCCCAAATCAGTAGACTTCTGCTATCAGTGGTCAGAAAAATTCCTGAAGTTTTGTATGCAGATTTGCAGCTCTGAATACCAAGTACTTCATGACTCCATCATGCTGAACATAAGGGTCTGCTAGCTCAGTCACTCAGTGCTTCTCAGTAGGGAAGTACAGACTGGCAAAAACATTTGGGTTCCTGTTTGCTTGACAGGATACCCATCACAATTCTGGTCTTCAGTCACTATTTATACAGTAGGAATTACATTTGGAGTACTTCAGGACCAATTCCTCAGTGTTGGGCAGGCAGGGTTCACACTGCCTGGGTTAGAGCTTCATAAGCACCCATGTGTTGCTGGTAGGAAAAGTGCAGTAAGAGAAATGAGGAAAAGATTTAAACCCTCTGTGTATTGCTAAAGCACCAGCGTAACTCTCTGGGTAAGATCCAATGTAAAGTTTGGGAGTTCTTAAATTTTAAATGTGATTAATTTTAAAATTCTCAGAGAAATTCTGGAGTTTGAGGGTGGACTAATTTCCCAAGAGCTTTTTAAATAAGATAGAAGGTGGGCCAGATGTTTCCACAGGTATTAAAGCACAAAATAAAAATGAATTGAAGATCTGCATCACTAAGTCCTGGACTTGCTTCTTTCAAAACACCAGTTTTTGCGATAAGGAAAGGATTTCATTAATGAAGTATCCATCTTGTGATACTGACATACAGGAAAAGCTTGTCTGCAAGCTTGGTCTCTCTCTTCCCACATGCAAATTAAATGCCTTTTTATTCTAAGAATTTGAAGAACTCTTTTAAAAATCAAATATGCCTGAGGAAGGGCTGCACATGGATATTGATTAGTTTTACGATGTCTGCCACTAACTGCATCGCATTCAGTCCTGAAGCTAAATGAGTCATGAAGGCTGCAGGGCTCTGGGAGAGCGGCTGCTCGAGCTGCTGCTGACAGTCTATTAATATTGATGGGACTGGGCAATGAGCAGAGAATCCTTCCCAGAGCGTGAGGTTATGATGTGCACTAGTTAACGGAGTAGGAGTAGGGATACTTTTTACTTCCCAGCCCAGCTATGGGACTGTAAAACAGAGTTAACCTCTATGTGCCTCTGTCCTCACTGCTGTAAGACTGAGCTGAGTTGTCAGGGCATATAGTTAACACTCCAGCTCCCTGGAGTGGAGCAGTTACACACTCACCGTTTATTTTTGTGTGCAAAGCTATTCATAAAGCATTCATTTCTGCAGAAACTTAAGACTTTTGTTTCAATACTGTGATTTTCCCCTAGTTGTTCTTCACAATGTAAATATTAGGAAAAAGGCTTTTTAAAAAAACCAATAAAATCTGTATTGCCAGTGGAATCACGCAAAGCGTTACAATTTTGCAGTCTCTGCCAGGAGCAGTATTATAGAAGGAATATGGAGCTTCAGTTATCTTACCATTAATATATAAAAGCTTCTATCCAATAGTCTTCTCTGTAGAGCATGTCCTCTCTCTCTCTAGAGCAACTTTAGAGCCTGAAATCCTGTTCTGCCTGAAGTCCTAGTGACCTCTAGCTGAAGAGTCCAGCACTTCACTGCTGCAGCCTTGGAAAGCCATTAGTCAGCGGTTTTCAGACTGAAGCTCAGACTTGAACAGAATAAAATAGTTACTCGGCATTTTACTGAGCTGAACTCTGATAGGAACATATGCAGCATAAAGTGTTGCATGGTGGGAAGCTCAAGCATGCCCCAGTGGTTCTTCCGCAGGCACTGAAGGAATACCCCATGGACCCTTAGTGTTACTCTAACAGCATTTATGGAGAATGCCTGTTCTGTCTAGTGGATGAGGAGCTGGTGGTGGAGAAAGGATTGCCGTCTCAAAGTACAGTTCCTAAAAGCCAGTGAAGAGCCTTTCCTGCTAAAAACTCTAGGGAATGATTACATTATATTTGTACAAATTTGGGAAGCTGAACACCATGTTAAAGACAGAAGGAAGAAGATCAAGCTGTAATGCAAGGTGATTATGCAAAAAACCCCTAACCGAAATAGATTGTTTCCTTTTTGGAAGGAGTGGGAACAGCTGACGCGTGTGTGAACCCCACACTCTTCTGGGGAAGTCCTTGCTGCAGATTGCTCACTTGGGAAGTGCCACTTTCTCACCTTAAAGAAAACACATCTAAAAATTAGAAGTGTTCGGAATACTGCGTAACCAGTATGCCCAGCTCTGTGCTGCACTCAGCAGGGGCTGCTTCAGTTGCTCCTATGCAGGTGGAATCCTTGAGTGTCTCGTTTTGCGCTCTCTACAAAGGCAACGTTTGCACAGGGTTTAGAAGAGCTGTGAGCACGGCAGTGTAGAAGTCCCTTCTGTCCTGGGCTCTGGATTCCCCTGTCGCACCAGTGAGGTAAAAGAGCACTTTGCACCACAGTCCCAGTACAGGAATAGAGGTTGGACATACTCCTGACCCAGGGCCAGAGACACAAGAAGCCCCAGGGCATGCAGCTGACATCCTAAATGCCACGATGCCAGCAGCAAAACTTCTGCTACATTGACTCCCCATCTCCCAAGCTGTTCAATGTATTCTTCTTTTCTGGTTGAAGGTAAGACCCAGAACAGACAGGAATTACTCCTACCTTCTTGGCTGTGACAGAAATTTTAACTTTGTACCTCCCAGGGAGGGACCATTTTGATTCTTGAGCAATTCTATTTGTCCATGTCTTGATTTAACCTCTGCTGGCAGCTAAACACCACACAGTCCGTCACCCACCGCTTCCACTCCTACACACATGCCCTCCTGGGGGATGAGAAGGAGAATCCGGAAGAAGAGAAAAGAGAGCCTCCAGTGGTTGAGATAAAGACAGATTAAGAAAACAATAGTACTAATGATAACACTAACAAAATGACAGACAAAGCAAGTGATAGAAGTTGGGAAGGCTCTGCCAACACCCAGGATAACTTACCCTGCTCCAGGCACTCTGAAGCACAGAATCACAGCTGCACACTGAAGCAACCCCAAACCACACACCCCACCCTAGGGCAGCCCCCCCTTATTGGTGTGGGATGGGGGGTCCCATTGGCTGGCTCCTGATTTATCCCAGCTGTGGCCCCTCCCAACTGATTGGGTCAGCAGCTGCTGGGGATAATTAACCTGCACCGAACCCAGGGCAGTGAACTATAAACCACAAACCCCCTCCAAACCCCGACAGGGCTCTGTGCTGTTGAACGTGCCCGTCTCTGCCGAGAGCTTTCCAAGGCCCTTTGTTCAAGCCGGTGTATGATGTTGGCTCTGTTCCACATCATCTGCTGCGGACAATAATCTTTTTGTGCACTGTCACACTTGAAGTTGTGTCCCTGGAAAATGAGTCTCCTCTTGTGATTTTTCTTAAGCAAATCTCATCTCTCGTGACTTTTAAGGCCCCTTCAGGGGAATAACATCGTTCCTTCCCACCCCTAGGGAGGGTTTGGAGTCTGTTCATTAATAAACAGGAGCTCGATCCTCGGCTGGAATAACTGAGTCCCGGCTTCCCTGTGGGTTAGACAGGTCAACTGACACAAGGGACAGATTTGCCCGTCCAGCAAAACCAGCATGGGGGGCTCTGTGCTCCCGTGTAGTGCGGGGAGCAACGAGGGGAAGAGGCTCCGGAGCAACCGCTGAAGGGGGGTTAGGGAGCGGAGCCATCGTCTCCCACTCGGCTCCCCACGAGCAGACCCGGCCTCGCAGGGGAGGCTCAGGGCGCAGGTGTCTGTCCTGTTGCCCTGCCCAGGAGTCAGCAGTGACGCGCCGTGGCTGACGGCAGAGCTGCTGCCCTGGGTGCAGAGCTGCCCCTCCAGCACTGCACAGGGACGGGGCTGCGGGGGGGTGGGATGCTCAGTGCAGTAGATTAAAATAGTCCGTACCAGCCGAAGCTCGATTCGATATGTTTATTGACACCTATGCTTCGGGAGAAGCGTCCACCTGCAAAGCGCACAGAACGCCTCTAGCTCCGCGGGAGCTTTGGGCACGCAGCTGAAAATGAGCCCGCTTGCACCACAAGAGGTGCCAGCAATGGTTATTAAAGTCTTACGCGGACAGGACTCGGTGATCTGAAAGGGCTCCTGCAAACACCCGGCAGGACCGTCCTCCCGAGCTGTGCGGGCGCGGCTGCGGCGCTGCCCGGGGGGGGCGGACCGGAGATACCGGCGGAGGGGACCGGGGAGCTCCATCCTCCCCTCCCTCGGCGAGTCCCCCCCGCTCTGCCCCAGGGGGAGGCTCCATCCTCCCGCCCTCGGTGGGTCCCCCCGGCTCTGCCCCAGGGGGAGGCTCCATCCTCCCTCCGTCGGCGGGTCCCGCCCGCTCTGCCCCAGGCTCCGCCCGCGGGACCGGGGCAGCTCCCCCGGACGGGACCCCGGCGGCGGCGGGGCCGCTGCGGCTGCTCCGGCTGCGGGACCGGCGGCTCCGGAGGATCCTGCGCACTCCCGCCTCCGGGAATCCTCTGCCCCCGCCGGTCGCTGCCGCCCGGTCCCGCCCGTCGCCCCTCCGCTGCCTTCTCCAGGTCGGAGCCTTCCCCAGGTAGGTCCCGTCCCGAGGTCGGTGCCTCCCCGTCCGGGGCAGCCTCACCCCGAGCGGATCCGCGGCCCCCGGGCTTGGGGCGGGGGCACCGCGACCGCCGGTGTGGGATGTGCGGGTTGTG
>WEIS01014688.1:0-10495 GCA_013389965.1 Todus mexicanus | reverse complement strand
CAGATGGATGTGAAGAAAAATTGATATTTGATTTTATTAAAATTAATTTAACACCATATAATTACCCTCCACATCAAACAAGAATGAGCTATTAATTTGGATAAGAAGACATTTACATAATAGAATTCCTTCCCAAGAAAATAAAACACCATGAAAATGCTCAAGTTAGCTTTATAAACTACACAGACATTAATGTAAAACTGTAATTAAATTGAAATGATCATAAATCTGTTACATAATACAAGCATTATTGCTATAGTACAAATAATTAAACTGATTAACAAAAATGATTGGGTAACTAAGTATATATGAACTTTTATATCTTACAACAAAGACTCAGAGCATCCAATAGAGAGAGGCAGCTGCCTCAATTATATGGACTAGATCATCTCTGTTGGTATAGATTTTACTTCTCTTCACTGATCAGCTGGGAATTACAAATACTTGATTTATGAAGACAAAGCTGATAACCCATGTTAATCAAATGAAATTTAGATAAAACAAATACCTAGATTATGCCTCTTAGCTCTCATCAGGAGATGAGCACCTTGCAAGGTTAAGATCTGCAAGATAAAATCAGAAAACATTTCCACTTAAGCACATGCTTTCTGATAAGCTGAAAAAAAAAAGACATTAAAATCAAAATCAAAGATAAAACCTAAACCCAAAGGGAAAAAAAAAAAAAAAGAGCATGAAAATGAAAAAGCCTACAGAAAAAGTTTTCATCTATAGGTGATATAGACAAAGGTCAGTTGCAGTCCAATTATCCTAATTCATGTAACTTCACCTAACGCTATTGGACACAATGAGATTCCTCAGGACAGTTATGGCAACACTGCTAACAAAAAATTGTTTATCTCACTAGCCCTCCAAAACGTGTCATTTATCTTACCAACACATGCAGTTTTACATGTGTCCTAGTGGCTTATTGCGTCATAAAAGGAATTCTTGTAAGAGTCAGAAAACTTACTGTCAGGAGGTATTAATATTTTTTGTTCTCCATTTATTGTACTACATCCAATTTAATTTTTATTTCTTGGCATTTCAAGAGAGGTAAAGCTCTGAATTTGTTAACTGAAGTGTAAAGTGTGAATTGATTTTTCTGTCTTCTTTTGAAGCTGAATTTCACAATAGTGCTCTGTAAACTCTATCTCAATACAGAGGGTTTGTGACAAGGTGAATCTTTCATTTCAAAGGCTCTTGTAAGAAACAGTATAAAAGCCAACAACAGTGCCAGCTTGTAAAGTTGTGCAGTATAGCTCTAATTTTTGTGGCATTCAGCAATTTTTTGCCACTTTATATAAGACACAGAAGAAGTGGAAAATTAATTTTTTACAATTTGATACTGAGTAACATATGAAAATTCAGTCAAAATACAGGAAGTTTATAACATACTATTATTTAATCCTTAAGGAATTCAATGACTAAAACCATAACTTAGGAAATATCATCACATTATTTCTACTATAAGATAATTTTGCAAGTTCCTATCAGAAAACAACTCTTAGTCTCTTGTTCTCAGAAAGCTGAATTACAAGCATATCTGGGATTGTGTATGAAGTATCTGTTCACTTGGCTTGTTTTGAATTAAATGTGGCATTGCATAGAGTGAAAGATTTGTAGGAGAGGGTCCTGCCCTCACTGAGTCCTCCTATGTGAAATTACCTTGTTCTTGCTTTAGTTACTCCACCAAACTAATTGCAGGTTGCAGCAGAGAAATTGTAGGTGACAGAACTGTTAGTGATTCAGTTCTGGATTCTTTCAACATCCAGATACTCTAACATGAATGAAAACCTAGCTGAGAAAACAGGAAAATATTTAGGAATTCTCTAGCTAACTTTCCCCTCACTTTCAAAAAGAATCCTAAAATTACCTTTATTTCCAGGAAAACCTGTGGCATTTAAACCATCCAAGCATCTGGAAGACACTTTCATATTTCAAGTAAATCTCTAAAACAATATTTACTGGCATAAGAGGTGGCAATCCAATTCCTAGCTTTCTAAGAATTGTCATGTTGTTTGCATAACAACAGCAAAGGGGATGTCTAAAGAATCACTTCTGACAATTCTCCTTGTCACATAGGAAGAATCCCAAAAATGAATATTGGTAAGTGCAAATATTTAATTCCTATTCAAGATGCTTATGCAAAGCTGCATTCTTCAAAACATCTCTGAAGTATGTATCGTTGGGATAGTTCAAAGGACCAGTAAAAACTTACTTCAATGATAGAGAAGTAGAGAAAGTCTCCTATTCACATTGATTTGGCCAACATCACCAGCAAACTGCATGCAAAATTTATCATCCAGTTGACATGTCAGTGTAAGGGGAGGGAGAGCTATGAACAGAAAGTTTTCCCAATTTTTGTTCGTACACAGAGTTTTCATCATCAAATCTGTCCAAGTGCATGTATCAGAACACGCACTATGTGAGGTATTTGGGTACCAGAGGCACTTGTCACCTCAAATATCTGAGGTGGTATCTGAGTTTTGGTCAGTTTTACCGAATTGTTAATAGACTTATCTTGGCCAATTGGCATAATTGGTAATTATCAAAAACAAAATTCCAACTCATTTGCTCTCAGGTGAGTGTAACTGAAACAGCAGATACTAGAGATTTTTGCCTGTATTTAGTCAGCAAAATAACATTCATAATCCCTGAAAAGTGATCTTGTTGAACTCATCACACTTCCTTGAATAAAAATAGGTATAACTCGGCCAAGAGTTTGCAATTTTCAAAGCATAACTCTTTTTTAAAAAAAATATTTTTTAAATTATTCCAATTCCTTGAAAATTAGTTAAATCAGATACAGTCAAGGTATGGATCAGACCATATGCGAAAAATTACATTATAAACATGTCTGTGGGCACTTGTATGTAGCAGTTATTATGAAGTATTTTATTACTAAACCAGCAGTCATAATCCACTGAGCTTAAGACAAGTTCATCACAGAACACTGCTGGAGAAATCTGATTGTCAATAAATGCAAAATTGCAGCTATAAGTTTCAGGTATTTGAAAGCAATTCACATAACTGTTGAATAAATAGTTCCCTCTCTATCTCCCATTGTGGATAATAATCTATATTTATTTTGATTTTATGAACATTTACTTGTTTATCTGACAAAATAGATAATATTTACTAAAAAAACCCCAACACCCAAAACCACAAGCATACTTTCTAAAGAAAATTTATTTCTAAAACTCACTTTGGCATTGCACCTAACAAATATCCTTTTTTATTTAGCAGTAAGTCAATGTACAGACAAAACCAAACCAAACCAACACGAAAAAACCCTAAATAAAACCAGATAAAATACCTTCTGAAAGTAAGTATAAATATGGCTTTTAAAACCATTATTCTTCAGTGGACTGACTCTGAATGGCATACTGTAGCCTTTGGTCATTTATACCTTGAAATGACTGGACTTTTGTAAAGAATCATCATCTATGTCAGCAACTTTAAGATGGAATTCTTACACAATGTTAGTTTCTCACTACTTTTAGATGCTGATATGAAAGTAAGGAAGAATTTTATATCTATAGTTTTAATCTTACTTGCTTGACAGTATATATGTAAAGTTTGAATCACATCTCCCTATACTGTAAAAATGAATATGTTATATCAAAGGCACATAACCTTCTCAATCCAGTTTCAGTGAGTTTAACTTCTGACACTGACTTGCTTTATACTGAAATAAGTTAATGCTTCTGGCTGTTTGCTTCTTCAAGTGTCCTAAATTGAGCTCTTTTATACAACATCCTCGAACTAAGCTTTATTCTAGCTGTATGAGAAATACTTGGATGGGCTTTCAAACNTCTCTCCTTTATTTCCTTTCTTCCCTTTTTGGGTGGGAAAGGGGAGAGAGCGTTCTGTTGCAGATTTGGGAGTGCCCTGACCCCAAACCGTGACAAAACTTGACTGACAGAAGAATTTAAAGAGATACAGGAGTTTCTGCTGTGGTGAAAATACTATAGCATGCTTCTCTTCTAAAATGAGCAATTTGCACATCTCAGTTCTCCCTATTTCTACTTCAACTATGGTTCAGAGTATTGTAGAAAACTTTCAAAGTAAATCAAAATATTTCTGAAGGAAGAAAAATAGTTGTTACAGATGGTTTCCTAATTGAGGACAGATTAAGTACCCTTGATTGGATGTGAACAATAGCTCAAAAATTGAAAGAGTCTCTGTTTATTCATGTAATTAACAGTAATCCAAATTGACTTTGCGTTAGAAGGTTGACATTAATTAACAATCTGAACTTTATTTGTTGGGATAACTAAAAATTCAGATTTGCCCCTATTAAGAATATGATGTATTCAGCTCTAAAAGTGACATGAAAATATTAGGATAATTCAAGCAAAATATTGAATCATGATTCACAAGTATAATGATACCTGACCCTGTAAAGACTGGAATTGGGAATGGTACCTTTAGCTCTTTTTCACTGGACCAGTTAGTAAATTCACTTAAATTTTCTTGAAAGTCGAAGTGTTTCCAAACATCTGGGCAAAATCAGTCGTTTTAAAAAGTGTATGATGTTGTAATGTACTAGTAGTTATATCTTTCAGTGCTCTTTTACATCCACTTTCAGTCTTACCTGAAAGTAATATCTTTCTTTTTTCTTTTCCATTTCTTCGCATCTTGTTCCTTACTTTTTTTTTCCCTTCAAATTAAATCATAAAAACATCTTTCCAAAAGGACTATATTTCTTGCACTGAATCCTTTATATAGCATTAATTGCAATTGCAGAGTCATCTCTAATTAGCTAATGTGAAATCCCATGGAACATATGCATACAACACAAGTAAGATTTTGATTTGTAACAACACTATTGAAGTGAATATTGTAGTTTTGATAATAAGTTGTAAAAATGCACCTGTACATGCTTGGCAGCAAAGTTTTAAATTACATATTGTAGCAATTCAAAAGTTTCTTCCTTTATTTCATATCACACAAAAAGCTATGTTAACCTCCAGTACACACACACATTTCATATCCAGCTAAGTCTTCCTCAAGAGCATTGCAATGAAAACACTTAGAGATTTTAAATTTTTTTTAATTCCATATTTTGCCTATTTTGGCTGTTACAAGTGAAAGGGAGAAGGGGAAGGCATCAAGTGTTAAATTTTTGTACCAAGTTTGATTCAAATAATCTATGAAACAGCTGAGAAATTGGAAGCTGAAAAATGTAGTTTATAATGGAAATGCTAAATGGACCCTAGCTTGATTGCGATGGTTCTGTTGAGCGCTGCTACAACACAGGATATATCTCTGTAACTTGAATTGCTATGTATGGCAGGCTCCTATAACCATAACAGAAGGTACGCTAATGGGCTAACTTCAACAGCTTGTTACGTAATGAATTACTAATCCATTATTTATAAAACTTATAATTAAGTCACTTCTAAAAAAAGGACAGATAATCATTAATTTTCATCAAGTAATTTGCCATTGCCTAACTTAGGATGGAACTATAGGCAAGATAAAAGACAAAATTATTCTCACCTTCCATTATTAAAACAACCTTTCATATGAGAACAAATGACTAAAACATAATAGTCCAGATTCTGGCAGTAGATAGCTGATGGCAAAAGGAAGTCAAGGTAGTTCACTTTGGCGATATTTGTGGAAGACTGCTCAACCAGCACCGAAACAACAGAGCTAGTGCACAAATTCTACACACGAAAGCTTATAAATTCCCATACACAGACACATGCTTACAGACATGTTTATTTTTGTAGAAATATAATTAAATAAGAAAATAAAATATTCTTTAATTTTTTTTAAATTGTGTTGGAAAATGAGATTTAGGTAGATGTAAAATTTATACAGGAAATTATAGAAATAGCTCATTTAGAATGTTTAAATCTACTTCGTATCGTTAAATGATTGTCTTCCTTCCTGGTAGATAGGAATGGACCTACATAGTTTTATCAAAAATTATAGGTACAGACCTGGTCTACTGCCTCTCACTGCACAGGGAGCTAAATTGTGATTCTTTTCAGCACTGTTTAGAAGATATGGCATTGATAGATGAACAGAAATATTGCCATATTGAGTTGACCTCATTCTTCTAAAACAACTCTGCTTTAGGACAGCTAGATGACTGTCCAAATTAGTCACTGTCAGAACACAAGTAGCTCTGAGAAGTTTAACTTTAAGCTCCACGATGCATACAAGTTATCTTTTCTTAAAGCTGAGGAATTCCAAAATTAATCTTTGTAATTTTTTTAAAACTCTCAGAAAGCAGTATACTATGTCTGTAAGCTGTGGGTAGTTATATCCTAAAGTTCTACTTCTCTCTGAGAAGCAATATTTTTGGAAAATAAGAAAACAGTTCTCAAATAGAGAGCTGACTAAACAGACCCTTGTGAACAAACATGAAGGAGTTCTTAATAGCAACAGGGAATCTGGAACTTTCCTTGAATTTTGAAAATCACACTTTTGATGATAGACAAATTCTATGTTGATTGATCCTGGTCAGACCATGCAAACTTCAGTGTTGGTGTTTGTGAATTTGCAAATAAGAGAATATGAGAAAGAAATCTATGACAAAGAATGTGAGTGGGCAAAATCAACTTCGAGATTTGTAAATAAATGCCACCTTCCCCATTCAAACTCTTCTAATAGGCTCTTTCAGGCTATGACTCATCTCATCCTGAACAGATATCTTACACAGGTCATATAAAGACTGCCCTGAAATTCTTTTTCTCACCTTTGATTATATAGATAAATATATATGTGTGTGTATATATCTATATATAAATACACCTGTAATTAGGCAACATGAATCCCACTGCATCTCATTTAAGGTAACGCACAGTGACTACAGAGGAGAATGAAATACAGTTTGAGCTCCTTCGTCTTTATTTGTCTACTTAGATCCTGCTCCATGAAGCCTGTTCCAGCATTGCCTCCTCTCAGATAAACAACCTACCTCTAATTAATTTCTTCCCAACAATTCCAAAATTTGCTACCTCTGCACTTAAATTTAGTGCTTCTGATACTGCTACATAGGTCTTATACTACTTCAGCCTTAAATAATATTACTCATATGATCATCAAGGCACTGCTTGTATTGAAAGACTCTATTCCTGAAAAGACCCCAGTACTCCCACTATCTGGGAGTCTGTTTTTTCTCTCACATAACTCCTCTTTAACCATACGTGAAATCTGGTCACCCTCATGACACAGTCTATATCCCACTTAGTTCTAGTGGTCTTGAATGATTTAGGGTGAGGTGGCCCATACGCTTGACTTATAACCATATCTGATTCCTCTTCAAAGTTCAGTGAGGTGAACAAGTTTCCTAGTTGTAAGCTTCTAGATGAAGCAGATGTATTGATGCTACAAGTCAGCAGCTTCCATTCTTCATTTTCCCCACAGGCTGCAGTACTGTTATACTGGAGATGGACAGTGCCTGTGCTTCCACTTCAGGTGGGTGTTGTGGTTTAAGGGTTAACAGGGGTCAGAGGGTCATGTATTCCCTTCCTTTTCCTGTCTTCCCCTATTTAAAGGGGGAAGGAAGTTCTGTCACTGTTTTCCCTTCCTGCTTGTGCTGGTGGCTGCTGGAACCTCATCCCAGGTGTGGCGAGGCCTGCATCCACGTGTTGTGGGGAAAATCTATTGCCATCTGAGATCGGGGTTTGTATATATCTCTGTATATATATCCTTTCCATCAACCTTTCTGTATATCCCTTCTTCCCTTAGTATCTTTTGTTATCTGTTAAAATTACATTCTTAACTTCCAATTCAGTGCAATCCCCTTTGTTTACCCATTACTCCCTCTGTCTATCTTTTCCCTGAGAGGGGAGAGGGAGGAGGGAAGAGGTGTAAACCAAATCTGTCCTGTGCGGTTTGGCCCTGAAAGCCCTAAACGTAGAGAAGTAGGGTCCCAGGGCTTTTCAAGCTGTTGTGTCTCTGAGAAAATCTTGCCTATTTTTCTCTCATGTTCTCTAATGATGCTGTGCAGCCTGCTCACTTTCTCCTCCAGTTAACAATGGAGATCAAAGACAACACACCTCCTACAGGGCAGAGGGTCATTTCTCCTGGCAAAAAGAGAGGCCCCAGGCACTCCCTGCAGCCTGGGACTTGCAGAGCTGCATCCACTATCTGAACCTCCACATGGGTTGCAGCCTCTGGTGTCATAGGGCAGTTGTTCTAACATCTGTTGATTATTTGTTATGTCCAACATGTTTTTTCTGGTTTTACTTAGTACTTTTGCATGGTCTGTTCAGTTATGTAAACCTCAGGCCATGGCCTGGTCACCTACATGCTTACCTTAGTGTATTAAGCTGAAAGTATTCTTACACTTCTCAGTAAAATATTAATAACCTCAGCAATTTAAATTCATCTGCTGTTTATCCCAGTAAAATTCTTCATTTGGTATTAATGTGAATATCACCTCATGGGCCCTGTTACGGGGTTTTCTTTCATGGCAGTTTAATTTTAACTTAACTTTTAATTGACTTTCAATGGCTTTCACATTATTTAAATCATTACTCTGCACACATACAATAAAGAAAAGAAAATATATTTAAGATCTGAAATAATCTGAGAAGTCAGTTGATGAAAAAGTGTATTCAGGAGAACCGGAGATTATGGTTAAAAAAAAAAACCACAACACTTTATAATCTCTAAACTATTGTAGTTAATTTACTGAACTTTTGGTTAATCACAGAGACTGGAACAGATAATCGGAATACATAAAGTTACTTTTATTTATACAGGAATTATATTTCTTGTTTTTTAAATTGTAATTGTCATTGCTTTTAGCCAGTAAACATCATAAATACCTATATTGTACTCTTAGGCAATGACGTCATATAGATATATATATAATTATACACATGTATATCATATTTATAAATCAATGAGAATACTTCAAGCTGACTATTCCTGATAACTGAATGCTGGAGGCTTCACATCTGAAAAAGGAAAAGCATAAGAATAAAGCAATTTTATTCATGATCAAAAAATTGTCATGACACAGTAAAAAATTAATGCATTTTCAAAGAGACAATTATATTACAGCACTGAGCCAACTAAGCAGCTAGCCTTAAATCTAATACTGTTGCCAAATTCATCTTGGATACAGTAAATCTATTCAATATCCTGCTTCTATTACATTATTTTTTACTGTTGGCTGGTATATATTTCTAACAAAACCCTCATGCAAAAATGTTCATTAACTTTGATTTAGGGTTGCTAAACTACATGTTTCACTGACACAGACTACCAAAAGTAGTGAAATAGCAAGTTAATTATTTATTTATTGTTCCTTTTCACAATCACATCTATCTGTCTCATGTCATAAACCATTGAGATATTTTCACATCTGTTCTAAATAAAAAATGTTTGTCTCGAGTTTTTGGCTTTTATAATCATATTTTTATATTCATCAGGCCTTATTATTCTGAATAAATTACAGAAACCTGGTTGGTGAATACATCACAGTTATATTAGCAGAGATAGCTCCAGGCGTACCTTGGGTTAAAAGCAGCTGAGGAGATGACAGGAGGAGTAGCATGGCTGTGGTATGTATCCAAACTCAGTAAGTCTTTCACACTTACTTGGACTGCTTATAAAGTTTATCTGGATCATTTCTTTTTCCACTGTAGTAATTCTTTGGTGCAAAGGGAATATCGTGACTGCACATTTTCCTGACCTGGGAATTACTGTTCAATGAACTATAAAACTTTTAAAAGCATAGTTCTACCTCTTTCACTGTTCTCCAATGTGAAGGCATCATGGTAGATATGGGTAAGGATTTGGAGAAGAAACATAGGTTAAGAAACAAAAGTTCCTGAAAATCACTGATGACATGTAAAAGTTTGGTTGCAGTATCTCCTGAATAAGCCCTACGGATCACAAGATTACTACCTCCTTCCTACAACACATTACTCATTACTATATGTTCTACAAATTGAATCAATTCCTATCTATTAGTGTGGTGGGCTGACCCTGGCTGGATGCCAGGTGCCCAACAAAGCTGGTCTATCACTCCCCTCCTCAGCTGGACAGGGGAGACGAAATATAATGAAAGGCTTGTGGGTCAAGATAAGGACAGGGAGATAACTCGGCAATTCTTGTCATGGTCAGAAAAGATTCAACTTGGAGAAATTAGTTTAACTTATTACCAGTCAAATCAGGGTGGAATAATGAGAAATAAAAGCTAAATCTTACAACGCCTTCACCTCACCCCTCCCTTCTTCCCAGGTTCAAATTCACTCCTGATTTTCTCTACCTCCTCCCCTCCAGCAGCACAAGGGGACACGGAATGGGGGTTGTGTTCAGTTTATCACACATTTCTGCTGCTTCTTCCTTCTCAGGGTGAGGACTCCTCACACTCTTCATCTCCTCCAGTGTAGCATCCGTCAAATGGGAGACAGTTCTCCGTGAACTTCTACAACCTGAGTCCTTTCCATGGGCAGTTCTTCGCAAACTGCTCTAGTGGGGATCCTCTCCAAGCAGTTCAGTCCTTCAGGAACAGACT
>WEIS01014687.1:448-15443 GCA_013389965.1 Todus mexicanus | reverse complement strand
AATATACAAAATATTTTAGTGTTTTGTTTTAAATGGCTAAAGGTTACATATATATAATACATAGACAAAATATAATATTACATATATAAAATCTACATGAAACCAAAAGAAAGCTGAGTTTCTCAAGTAAAATGATCCAATTAATTATACATCAATCTCATTTTGTGTACTACTATATTACTAAAATATCCTGATCATGCAGTTCAGGGTGGTTTGCAACAGGTGACTGTTGCCTACATGTATACTAACCTGCCTAAGCCTGACTGCAGCTACAGCATTTCTAGTCAGTGAGAAGGGACATGATCCATACAGAAGGCAAGAGATCACCTGGGTGGTGAGTCCAGCAGTGCCTGAGTGAAACACCAAGCACTGAAGCACCATCGCTTCCTTGCACCATGAGGCAACCTCCGTCCTGTCATTTTCCATCCAAAGAAGCTGTTGTTATTGCCAGAGATTGTTGCTCACAAAGACATTTTACCCTCAGCACATAAACATTATCTGAATTTAGCCTCACATCCTTTAAGGTCTTACTAGATCTGTCTCTGGTAAGGAAACATCTTTAGCTGTTAAATTGAATAACATTTTCCTAGCATGCATATTTCCATGGCTGAGATTGGTTCGTAGTCTACTGCTTCACTCTGTATATACCTGCAGTTTTTTAATAAATCCAAGTCAGCATTGGGAGTACATTTTCAGTCTTATTATCTGGTTGTAATCATAATTGTAATTTTTTTCTTTAGAATACTAACACAAATAAATACAAACAAATATGAAGTGTATTTCCCATATGAAGAGATCGTTTATAAATAATATCAGGATTCAAAAAATTTGTGATTGTCTCCCATTTTTCACTCTTTTAAAGAGAATTGAAAATCTTAAATTTATGGAAAACAAAATGAAAGTGTTAGTCTTTGAAATACAAAATAGTTCGAAGTATAACAAAAAGATTGTGTTTTAGCTTGATGGGAGAGTTAATATTCTAAATACCCTAAGTTTATCTTCTCCGCATTAAAACTTACAGTTCTTTTTTTTTTCAGTAAAATACATACTTGTCATTCCATTTAAAATTTTTGTTGCTGAATTTGGATGAGAAAATTTGTTATTATTAGTATAGGCAGTCTTGGTGCGATTAGTAGGTCAGGTTAAAACAATACGTTCCCTTTGACATTGCCAGTTTAATTTTTAAACTTTTTGTTCAGTTCATACTCCCTTAGATCAGAAACTATCAATCTTTGTGGCTTCTCATTCCTAAGAAAAATTAGTTGTTGGTACTTAACTTCTTTTTAAATAATCTTTATTTACTTTGTTGTGCTGAAATACAGCTGAAACGATTCAGAGATGCCCTTCAACTTTTGTGACTGTGGTCAGTATGGTTCCAGGCAGAGATCGAAGAACTTCAGCAAGCTTCCCAGAAAATATTTGTATCCTCATTCAGAATACAGATATTACACTGTCAAAATGACATTAAAATCTCTGCAGAAATGTGTAGCTGCAGATGGAAACCAGATAATGATGTGTGCAATTTCACACATCAGGTGTGCGGGGCGACGGGTTGGGTAGGAAGAAAAATCTACTAAAAGAGGTGCCTGAAATAACAAAATACTGGGACTTCAAAGGAACCAGGAACACAGTTGTCATTGGTCTTCAATAAGACCTGGAAACTAAATACTTTCAGGTATCTGTTTTGCAAGTGCAGCTGCAATGGACACAGGACAGGTGACAGACATGATACAGCCATTAGTCAAACACAGCCTATAGACTTTCTATACGGGTACATAACAGCATGACTTGTGTGTATGTGAAGTTTTCATATCATATTCTGAAGTGATGTGGCATTGGCTGTCACAGAAAACTAAAATGAACAATATTACTAATGCATTTCATAATATACTTATAGAAAAAGTTGTATGTACACCAAATCTGGAGGTGATACAAGATTGTGAAGTGTTATTGTAGCCAGAAAGGGAAAATAAAAGTAGACAAGGTACTTGCAGAGGACAATTAGGGACATGAAATACAAGGGGATAACAAGAAGAAACTATCCACAGGATACCCGTAATACCAATGCCAATAAAATTTCTGAAGATCAGAAACTCATAATACTAAGAGAAGAACTGTGGAGAGAGTGAACCAATGTATAAAAGTTTTCAGTGAAATAACAAAATCTTCATCTCTCTGCTCTGTTGTAACAAGAACAAGACACTTTCTAGAAGAGTCATGATGGGAACGGTTGACAAAATAGAAGGAGCAGTGTAACAAAAAGAGAAATTATCATAAAATTCATAGGAATTCAGTAGTTAATTTAGGAATAAACATACTTAGCATAGTTGTATGAACTGTACACATGTCCTGAACATCCACCTGCAAGAGTTTCAAAGGGTAAAACTTTAAGAAAGAATTCCTTTATACTGATATTAATAGTATATATAAATTGTGTTTACAAGTAAACTAAGCAAGATTGCTAAAAGCAGGCACTTTATGAAAAGTGAGGTGTCTCCAGCTTTGGAATGGTCTTGGAAGCATGATGATAATGGAGGATATTTCACACTGTGTGGGGCTAGCATTGATATATTCAATATTTTTTAGCACCAGCATGCAATGGAAAGAACAAGCTTAGAGAAGGAGTAGAGGTGGGAAGTGATGATTAACAAGCGCAGGTAGTGCCCCTGTGACTCAAAAAGAAGAGAGGACAGTCCAGCCAGGGAATTTGGCATGCCTGGAGCCCATCGACTTGTCCAAGTGGCTCATCCAGAGCAACCCTGCCCTGCCGGCTGCTGGCCTGCCTGGTAACAAAGTCCATGGCTGCATGGGGCTGTCTCAACCTGCCACCCACTGAAACGCACAGAGCTAAGGTATTTATTGCAAAGCAAATTCCTGCAATGCACAACAGATGAAAGAGATGATACAAATAATGTTTTTCATCGTTTAGTTCCTGTGTGCCTCAGATTAAAAATGTAAAGGTGTATTACGCAAAAGGATGCAGGCACAGTGTGAGACCTGGCATTGAGGTGCCTGACTTTGAAGTGGTTGGCATCTGCTTTTGAAGTGCAATCCACAGCCCCGCATAAGCTGCCTGCACTCTCTACAGCTATCTTTCGCATGAGATTCAAAGCAGTGGCACACAAACGCTACTCCAAGGAAAAAGCTAACAAGAAAGGTGTCTTAAATCCCACCCTCCGTCAGCTTTGGACTCCCAGAAGGGGATTAGCTGTGCTAGGGAGTCACATACTAGAGTCTCTGGTACAGTAAACCATCTTCCTAGCTTCAGACAGTATTTGTGGAGTCTACTTCAAATATTGTGGACTGGGATACTCAGACACTGCAGATGTAGTAACCCTCACTTTGTATAATACATGCTTTACTGAGGACACAGGGAACTGTAGATGTTGAGGAGCTGAACCACCATCAGACTTCCAGTCCCACCTGCAGAAAATACTGTTGATACTAACAGAAACCATTCTGGATATGCTACGCTACAAAGAGAAAGAAAAAGATATCCCAGCACAAAGGGTAGGCTGATGAGGAACATTCTGGTTAGGGTGGCCGAACCAAGAACAGTTCCTGTGATTTTTTTTTTTAACAAAGCACCTTAGACCACTGTGTTTTCAGCGGACCTTATTCTACATGTATGTGTTAGACTTGATCTGATGACATACAAGAGACCAAATGGCTAGAGGGATATATGCAGATATACAACACGGGTGGTGAACTTCCATTTACATGGGGTACACGCAGATGCAGAACTGTAAGTGCAAGGGTGAAACTGAAGAGTTTGCAAACCAAGGGGCAGGGATTTCTAAGCAATGTATAAACACTGCTAAAGTGCCCCAGAAGGAGTCCAAGTCCTATTGTCTTCTCAGAAGATGAAATGAAGAAACAGGAAAAGACAGTACTGAAGGAAATGCCAAAGAAATAATGAAAGTTAGTTTGGGGTCTTCTTGTAGATAGCAGATGTGCAAACTGTGGCTTAACTTGCACATGAAGTGTGAATTTCAGACAAATATAACAGCTGCACTGAGTAAATATAGGCCACCAAAGCCTGCCCTCAAAAGCTGTGAAGTAAATAATACAACATTAAACAGAGTAAGACATGACAGAAAAAAGTGAATGCAAACCCTAAAAATAAATTATTGGGAAAAATCACAGTTATTTTGGTTATGAGAGCACTTCAGAAACTGATATAGGATTATACGCCACTGCGAAGAGTCCTGCGTGCACAGGCAGAATATTATTCTTGCTTTCTAAGAGTTAAGCCTATCAAAACCTCTGAATCATACACTAACACATATGTATTTTACTAAATGTAAGAATTTGTGAGTTGTAGATCTCATTCATTCACCTTTACCAGTTACCACAACCAACCAGCACCACTGCTGTTCTTTGTCTTCCTAATTCTCACTCACATGCTCCTGCTTTTGTCCTCGTGCAATGAGGCGTACAGATATGTACTGACAACCAGGAAGACACTGTTCTCGTAATCCAGAGTCTTAACAGTAAAATAGAAATAAAAAGTTAAGGGAAGCAATTCATCTTAATGGCAGAATGACGAAGGTAATGTTTGGCAGACTCGATCATAGTGCATGCATACAACATTACTACATATACCTTATATACAAAAAAAATCCCTGCATTATAGAAGATCAATAAAGTTGCAAAGTAGTATTCAAAAGATAGGACCTTTATGTTTGTGAAAGATTACAGGTGTGATTTGGATTCCTACAGCAGTTTGAATATTGTAGCAAATGTTCCTGGGACCAGGACAGCCTGTTCTGAGTTTAAAAGTCATGAATTAAAACATAAATCCGAGTACTGCTCAAAATCCCACTACTGAAATCAGATGGATGCTTGATGATTAATTGGTTCATGCAACACCAACGTGCAGGGAGAAGGCACAAAACTAATACCCCAGGAGAATAAAGGAGAGCACTATTAATAAATCCAATTACATTTGCAACAGTCAGTGACAGGTCCTTTCCCTCACACGTTAGACTCCTAGGTCAGCAACTGTTGCTGTCTTTGGTGAGAAGCTTTTCACCTCAGGCTGCTGAACAGTGCTGACAACACCGACCTTGCTTGACCATGGTCATTAACTATGTTCAACACCATGAATTTAACAGCACTTCTGGATTAAGCTACCTTCTGTGACCCATTTTTCCCTGACTTTTCACTCAGACCTGGCTGAGGATTCCTCTCTGCTGGGATGAAGCCTCAGTATCAAGTTTTCTCAAATATTTCTGTTTGTTTGTTTGTTTTAGCTTGGATGGCTAAAGGGAAGAGGCTCAGCCGTCTGTCAGGTCTGACAGTTCCCCCAGGCTAGAGAAGCAGACATGTTTTTTTCAAAATGTATTAGAGTGCCAAGGGGACTATTAAGAATGGAAAAATAAGAAGGGGAAACAGTCCATTGGGTCCTCCTTTCTGAGGATGCAGTGTGGGATAAAGCAATTTGTGTCCTAAGTTTGGGAGACCAAACAGAAAAGCAAGCTCTCTACAGGAATATAAAAATGTAGGTTTTCTTGCATGTGTAGTCATAGTGCATAGCAATCCAGGTAGTTCAACTTTGCACAATATACATGTGATTTAGGCAAATCTTCTGTTTCTCAACTCAACTATTACATTATTAGAGGTAATTTGGTACAAAATGTGTACAAAATTTCAAACCAAAGAGAACGTATATGCTAATTTGATACTGTCAGTGGTTAAGTTTGGTGGATGGAAAATATGCAGCAGTGAGAGAGGAGACCTGAGGAAATGGAAAAAGATAAGCACTATAAAAAGAGAAATGACAACCTACTGAGGGTTATGACGTAAATGGTATGGAATAAGGGGTGGAACGTCCTGGTTAGGGTTAGGACAGAACAATTCTGCTCAGTGATTTTTACTTTTCAGCTAAGTCTCTTCTAACTAACTGCACTTTCTGAATCTAGCAGCATGTTTTTGCAGACAGTGTCTGCTTCTAGCAGTGATAACGCTCCACGTTTAGAGTTAGTACCAAGGATTGGTATGCAGACCAAGGTCACTGCTAGATCTTACCAGGGGGTACAGAAAGTAAAGGATTTAGATTTAGATTTAGATTATGAGATAATATTGGGTAATAGGTTGGTGATTGTCTAAGTAGTAGGTTACAGGTTGGACTTGATGATCTCTATGGTCTTTTCCAACCTTGTTATTTCTGTGATTTCTGTGATTTCTGTGGTGCACCTGCAGGGAGAAGCAGACAGGACAGGTGACCCTAAATTGGCCAGTGAGGTATTCCATCCTATATCCGTCATATTTGGTATAAAGCTAAGGGGTCAGGAGAGTCTTGCTCTCTCTGGGATCTGGCTGCTCTTGCTCCTGGCTCCAGTACGCTCCCTTTGGCCTTGGCTTGGGCTTTGGTTTTGGCCTGTGGCCTTCAGCTCTGGCTTCGGCCTCGTCCTCTGGCTTGGCCTTGGCTTGGCCTTAGGTTCTAACCTGTGGTTTTGGTCTTCGTCTTCTTGCTCCCATTCTGTGCATTCCTGAATCCAGCTCCATAGCATCAGTGGGACTGCTCCACAGCATCAGTGGTGATGGTGACGTATTTACCATCAGGGGGTTGGGTTCAATACTGGTTTTGTATATGTTTGTATATACTCCATTTTAACATTATTTTAATTTTCATTAAAGCTGCTCTAGTTCCCTTTTCTAATTGATAAGTCTCTCTCCCTTAGTTCCTTTCTCTTCCCCTTTGGGTGGGGAGGGCGATTAGCAGGGAGTATCTGTTGCAGGTTTAGGGCTGCCCGGACCCCAAACCGTGACAATATCATATGTTAATATATCATTCATTCAGAAGTCTAATTTTTGTTGGGATGTAGTGATTACAGCAAGCAATGAGAATTCTGCATTTTATGGAAGAATAAACAGGCTTTTCTTTAAGCGTCAGATGTTTAGACTCTAATAATAAGCATGTATAGGTTAATGGAAGAAGTACAGCTAGAACTGTCAAAGGTGATTTGCTCTACAATTTATAATCTAGGTGTCACTTCCAAAAAGAGGATATTTCTTGGAGCACAAACCAGTCTCACCTGCCTCTCAGGAGAGCTTTGCCAGTGAGGAGTCTCAAGTGAATGATGACGTTCTCCCATTCAACAGTGAGGATGAAATCGATAGCCCATTGCTCAATGTTAATGACAGTCTTTATACAGCAATTTAAAGAAAAAAGACAAGAATATGTATGAAAAAAATCTGATTTATCACACACTGAGAATATGCCTTGCCTGCAGCAGCCATCTGTCTATGCACTTCACAGCTCTGTTTGCTGTAGGAGACAGGCTGTCATACGAAACGTTTATTTCTGCTGTTTATTTTGGGGTTCTCAGTTTGAAGGAGATAAGTATTTTATATTTAATTTTTTTTCAGCACAAGAAGACATATTTGAAGGCTGACACATGAATCAAAGGCCCAGGGAAGGTGTTAAGCTTGTATAAAAGTTTAAGTGGAAATGAATATTGGGTCAGACGACTGTCAATGGCTGGAAAAGCTTTCAAGCAAAGTGCCTTAGAGACGGGTAATGCTAGTGTTCGAACCAGAATGAAACAGTGTACTGAGCAGAGGAGTCTGGAATAACAAGTACATTGTATGGTCCAACACCAGTTTCTGCAATTTTGACAGTGCAACTACAAGAGTGTCCTTTTATAATTCTCTCCAAACAAGCATTTTGTGTATATATGAACACTTATGATTAAGTTCTATTAAGAATGTTTACTGTTAACTATTGAAAGATAAATTCCTTTTCTTAGCTTTTTATTTCTGTTTTGGTGTTCAGATTCTGGAATTTTGTGAGGACAGTGCCTTGTCAGTTGTAGGTGCACATCTATATGCCTCATCATTAACTGTACCTACATATACATAAAAGGCAGGGTCTTGGAAGGGGGGAACACAGATGGATGGGAACAAAACAAGGTAAAAAATGATAGTTTCAGAAGCTTATAAAGAGGTGATGTGTATTGGACGTAGATGCTTCAGGGAGAAAATAGGGAGTGAGCTTTAACAGCTTGTTTTGCAGTGTTATGGTCAACTTCAAAACTGCAGCAATGAAACCCCACAGCAGCAGTGACTGTAAAACCACAATATGGAACATTCAGCTGGGCAAAACCAGTGTACTCCTTGCTAGATACAGAGGTAAAGTAGCAGAAAAGGAGGTACTTGAGTTAACCAAACACAGAGTGTGTCCTGAGCAGAGGAGGAAAAACCAAACATCTAAGGAATAACTCCAAGCTTTCAATGGCAAAGGCTGAGGTAAGAGATGTACTAGGTTTAAATGAATGAATAAAGAGGAAAGGAGTAATCTGGAAAGAAGGCAGCTGAAAGAATGAAAAGAATATGAAAAATATATGCTGAGAGAAAGAGACAAAGAGGAAACCAAGTAATGAGGGTGAGAGAAGAAGAACATCTAAGTACTAATCTGGATCAGTTTCTGTAATACTTTTTCCTCAGTTTCAACAGGATTGATTCAGGGTTATAACTTGAGTTTATATTTCTATTAGACATGCAACTGTGTGTAGCAAAAGGAAGAGAATTTGCAGGATCTTCTTGTTTCAGGATGAACCGGAATTCTGGGCTGACAAGTCCGGGGGAAAAGAATTCTGCCCAAATAAGCAATAAAATCGCTTAGAGCATATTCCAGGTTTCTGCGTGTTTCACGTGGGTTCAGCTGGAAAGATTTTGCAGATGTGGTGAATATACACCTCACTGCTCTTTTAGTGGTTGGGGTTTTTTTTGAATAGAAGTCCATTTAGGACAAGTTGTATCTGGGAGGGATGCAAGAAATAGCAGACAATTCTGGTACAATTTTGTCAGATATTTCCAACATAAAAGGAGCAGCTGTAGATTGAGATGGAAATGCACACTGTAGTGTTATGAAGTGAAGAAAAGCTTGAAACCTAACTCCTTTTCAGGGCTTAGGTACACAAAATCTGTAGTTCCTTCCATCTATTGACAAGTATTATAATATTTTGTTCACACTCAAAGAAGCAAACAAAATCTATTCCCCCTAATTTCGGGCAAGAGAGTTTCAGATTCCACCTTCCTTCAAGGTGAAATCAACCAAACCAAAGGGCCAAATTCCTTTTTCTGAGAAGTTTAAAGGAGACAGTACGATGGCTCACCAAGGTCCACTACTTGAAGAACCTAACTCAGGAGCAGATATAGCTTATAGCAACAGTGATAGAGTCAACTTTTCATAACTGGCAGCAGAGCTGCTTCTCCCTATGTTCCCCTGCCGGAAAAATGCATCCCACCTCTCTATTCTTTCCTCCTGTCTTCTTTCTATCTGTGCAATAAGTCTGGGGAGAAGGTGCATAGGAAGAAAACAGGGGAAAGAGGGAGAAGGTAGACTTCACACAAGACATTTGATCTGAAAGTTGCCAGGGCTTGTAATTAATTGCTGAACTGGTGTATCAAAATGGAGTGGAAAAAGTACAAGCAGACTAGACTTCTTACAATAAAAACATTCAGTGGAAAGTTGAAATCTGTAGTATATGAATAACACATGTAAGAAGATAAACATTTTCTACAAGTCAATTCAAGACACATTTTCTCAGGGCAGCAATCTATTTTGGCTTCAGAAGAATTACAGCACAGAGCCTGGGGACTTTTGGAAAGAGCACTGACCAGGCTGAGCCCCTGCTCTGAGTGCCATTGTACTTGCTCTGCATTACAGGAAGCAGTTCAGCAGACACATCTGGAATCAGATAAATTTTGAAGTAGAAGTCAAACCCTCCAAATACCCAGTATATTTTATGGTTAAGTGATACATGACAACTACTTTAAGTTAGCAAAATTATATGTGATAATCATGTTAGTGCCTCAGCCAGGAAAGCCACAGGTATTGTCATAATGCTAAACGAAAAGGGGAAGAAAAAATATTTTTTCTTGCCAAAACATGAATATGTGCCAAACGCTTTTCAAAATTTTAAAAAGTCAAAATACAAAGAAGTGTATTTCTGTGTTTTCAACATTGCTGTCTGTTGGGAAGATGTTCTGATAACAGACATCTGCTACATTAAAACGACAACCAAGAAAAGAAGAAGATAGATTTGTAGTTTGCCTAAACAATTCTCTCTGATCATTACTATTACTCACAGCTTGTTCTTTCAGTAGGTGATATCACTTGCTGCTATAGCCCTGAGTCCATCAGAATTACCCCTGGGGCAAATACTGCAGCCTAGAGATAGCCTGATAAATGGTGATCCCTATATACTGAACAGCTTTACTTGGCACAATTGAAGGAGATCAATCAGAGGGTCTGCAACTGTTCAGCAGGACCAGCTAAAAAACAGAAAATAGGTCACATAAGGGGTTACAGCTATGCTGTAGCTTGAAGACCTTGGAGACATTCTCTTGGGATAATCCATTCTTTCTAGTGTTATAAAGTGTATTATTTTCACCCAAATTTTGTGTAGGTCAATAACAAGCCAGCAGAAGGGTGGATTTCACAGAATCTATAATCTGTATTTCCAATGACTGTGGTTCTTAGTAGCTTCTGAGTTCCTGAGATGTTCTGCTTACTAGAAATTAGTTAGACAAAAAAGGATAAGTAATACAAAGGACTTCAGACTGCTTGCAAATTTTCTAATGTTTTTCTCTATATCCCATTACAATTTTTGTTAAACAGCCTCTCATTGAAGTTTTCATAGTAGTTACTGACTTTACAACAGGCCACCTTCATGTTTTTACTCTTTGTAAGTCACCCTTGAAGCCCTAAGTAGTACCCTTTCACCTGGATGGTCTCAAGTGAGTATTTAGTTTCTTTGAAGGGAAGGAATATAAATAATTTATTTAAAAACCACACCCAACCCCATTTCCCTGGAAAATACTCAATTCCTTAAAATAGAATCTGGTGGTAAAAAGAACACTGCACGTGTTCAGAAAAGCCACAAGTCAGCCATGGAGCGCATGCCTGAATCAGCAGTATAACTAGTAAGAAAAAGAGACCAAAAATCTACAACACACATTATGAGGAGCTGCTTCATGAGATGCAGATGACAACAGACCATTCTGTACTCTGGGTGTTAAGGACAGGAATTTCTACCCAATTCTTTTCTTTTCCAAATGCTAAATATTAGGTACAATAAACTTCACAGTCTGCCTTGCCCATGTTATTGATGCACTTCATTTCACAATGGTCTTTACCTAGTCTCCAGGAAAAATATTTCTGAACAGTGAATAGTTTCTTTCTAAACCAGAAGCAAAAAATGACAGTGAAATTCACTTGCGTATAGGAGAGTTATCTAAGCCTCAATTCACTCTTAAAGCAAGATCTGAATGGTGGATAGTTTCATTGATCTTGTTAATATCCTCCGTGCACACAGCACATTTCAGAAAACATTAAACTGCATTATTGCTTAAAAATGATACTAGTAATAAATCTAGGATAATAGGGAGAAATTACAGATATTCAAAATAGATGCAAAATACCAATCCAGGCAGTTTCGTATTCAAAGACATGTTTCTGTTATTTTCTCAGGCATTCAACGAAGTAAGCAATAGTTTCTATTTATTATCAGTTTATCTTATTCAGTTCCACATTCCCTTGAGAAACTACTTGTAGGCTTCATTACTTGATTTCTTCTGCTTCTCTGCCTTTAGTTCCATGGCAACCAAGGTAAAATTAGTAGCAGAGAGGAAATCCCAAGCAGTCCTGAGCTTGAATCTTAGGAAATTCAGCTTTTTAGTTCACAGAATCAAAGAATTACTGAATTGATTGAGGTGGGAAGGGATCTCCAAAGGTCATGTTCATGAAACCCCTTTGCTCAAGCAGCACCTCCCAGAGCAGGTTTCCCGGGATTGTGTTCACATAGCTTTTGAATATCTCCATGGATGGAGATTCTTCCAACTCCCTGGGCAGCCTGTGCTAGTGCTTGATGACCCTCACAGTGGAAAAAGTGTTTCCTGCTGTTCTGAGGGAATCTCCCATGTTTCAGGTTGTGCCCATAGCCTCTAGTCCTGTCACTGGATACCTCTGAAAAGTCCTCTTTGTCCCCCTCCCTTCAGATATTTATAGACATTGGTAATATCCCCCTCAGTCTCAGCTTTCTCAGTCTCTCCTCATAGGAGAGTTGCCCTAGTCCTCCTTCATTCTCATGGCTCTTTATTGGCCTCTCTCCAGTATCTTCATGTCTCTCTTGTACTGGGGAGCCCAGAACTCTAGGAGTGTCCTCACTAGTGCTGAGCTGAGGGGACGGATCACCTCCCTTGACCTGCTGGCAGTGTTTTGCATAATGCAGCCCAGGATACCATTAGCTGCCTTTGCTGTAGGGGCATATTGCTGCCTCATGATCAACTTTGTGTCCACCAGGACTCCCACGTCCAGCACGTTTCCAGCAGTTTGACTCCCAGCTTGTACTGCTGCCTGGGGTTACTTCTGCCCAGGTGTAGGACTCTTAACTGCATGAGGTTCCTGCCAGCTCATTTCTCCAGCCTATCGAGGTCTCTCTGGATACCATCACAAGCCTCTGATATATTAAACACCCCTCCCAGTTTTGTGTCACCAGCAACCTTGTTAAGGGTACGCTCTGCCCCATTCTCTGGATCATTGATGAAGGTGTTGAATGGATTTGGACCAAGCATTGACCTCTGGGGTACATCACTAGCTACTGGCCCCCAAGTAGACTTGATGCCACTGATCAACATACTCTGGGCCTGATCATCCAGCCAGTTTTCAGGTCACCTCACTGCCACTGGGCTTATCCAGCCCTTACATCAACAGCTCGTCTATGAGCATCTTATGGGAGACAATGCCAAAAGCCTAGCTGAAGTCTAGGTAGACAATATCCACTGTATACCCCACATTGACCAGGTCAGGCATTTCGTAATAGAAGTTTATCTTCCTTATTCAAAAAAGGGAGATGTTAAACTGAATGAATGATTTGATAATTCATTCTGAATCATGATTTATGTGGAGTAAAAATTGCTGATATACCTGTATTGAACAAGTCCTTAAAATACCACAGTGCTTGGAGAGCCACCAAAAGTAGCAAAGTATCAAGAGTTACAGTTTCAGGCCAGTAATTGTTGAAAGCACTTGGCTAGCACACATTTGAAAAACAAAAACAAAACTAGAAAAGCAAAGCTGAAAGAAATTGAATTGTCACCATTTAAACAGGTTAGGATGGAAAATACATTTTAATCCAAAAATACCTGTAAGTAGTTTTGTTTGAACTTCTCTCTGGCATATGAAGCCACGACAAAAAGCTTTGTTGTTGCCATGACTGTCGTTGCCATATAACAAGATGAGCTGAAAACTTTTAAGCATGCAGTTGCAGGGAACAGTTTGAAATGTCTGTCCTTTTCATTTATCAGGCCAGAAGCTAATTAATTGGAATAAGTAAGAAAACTTCCCTCATGGCATATTAATGCACAATGCATATTCATGGGGGTTCCTACTCATCCTCTCAAGCATCCTGAACTGCCTACTGAGAGGCAGCATGGTTTGCCCTGCAGTACTGCCCTGCAGAAAAGTGGGTATAACACCACTTACTGTGTTTTGAAGTCTAATTAGCTGTTTGCAAAAAGAACTGAGGTCGGTAGATGAAAAGTGCTTCAGAAATGCAAAATATTATTATTACTATTAATAACAATATTAAAGAACACACACCAAATAAATATTATGGCAAAATAACATTTATAATTTCACAAGGTTCCCAAACTGTATGACATGGATTTTAGAGAGAAGTTAGGAAAACACCTTCTTATTCTTCAGCAAAACCACCTAAATATCATTGTTCTTGGTTTATATTAGGTTCTGCAAATTCAACTGGCATTAAATGTCATGCGTAAGCTAGATTCCTTTTCTAAACAGAGAGAATCATATGGCTAATGTTTTAAAAACAAGTCCATATTAGGTTAACAAGTACTTAATGTTAATTTCCAGATTTTCAAGCACTGAATTGGCTGGTCTCTTGAAAAATATGACCTATTTTTAAACACTGATCTTCAAAATGCTCTACTTACAATCTCATGTTCAAAGTATTAGGCTGCAAGGTTCGGAACAATCTAAATAATTGATGATCTCCTAATCAAAAGGGACATACATCAAAGAGAAAAAGCTACAGTTCTGTTCATTGGAAGACTTAGGCAAACATGGAAAAAAGAAAAAGGAGAGTAGTGACCAAAAATGTAAGCAAAAAAAGTAATTAATCACTACTGAATGTGTTTTTTCACAGACCACTCCTATCACAAATCCCACAAATTGTTTATGATGAATAATTCAGTTGACAATACCAAGAAAAACTGAATCCCAAAGCAAACTTAATTTTCATTTGATTTCCATAAGTCATACTTTTCATGCCTTTGTACACAAACTAGTAATAGACTCTAATTCAAGTATTCAGATGCCTAATACTTCCAGATACAGAGCTGGATAAGAGACCAAGATTCCAATCCTTCAACTTATTCCACCTAGCGTGAGTATGTCTTTGTGACAAGTAACTTACTAGCTTGGAAATTCATGGCTTCCCTAGATAATAAGCATCACCAGCTTAATTTAAATCAGTTTAAAATATTTCAGTTAAACTAGTTAAAAAAAAAAATACAAGAAGATTTTACATTAATAAGTGTAGACTGGCAAGAATTCTGATGTGAATTCAGTTGGTATAAGCCAGGTCAAAATCACTTAAGACATGTTGCAAAATGCATTCACTTTGCACTCTTGCTTAAACCCTCCCAACTTCCCCATACCTGGGGATACAGAGACATCTTAAATCTTTCAGTACTAATGGAGGTAAATTTCCATGGATTCTAATTTTATACAAAAGGAAAACAGTAAGCATTTCACAAAGGTATTTCTAACACAGAAGAATATTGACATCACCATGCAATTTTCAGAATAGATCTTTTAAAGCAAGAGTGTTCTTTTTAATTAATGTTTACGAACTGCATTAAAATAATCCTACTTCCAAAACACACTTAAAAACTCAGAATTTTAATGGATGGACTTCATTAACCTTTTAAAAAGAATGTATTCAGTTACTGCTTTGCA